>KQ999879.1:95021-110646 GCA_001598015.1 Dorcoceras hygrometricum | reverse complement strand
AATTCTCCAATCCTCACCTGCTGATTCATCACAAATCAATCGAAGCATTCAGCAGAAGTCTATCAGCAGCAATTCTCTTTTCCCTTTCGTAAAATTCAGCAGGAACGACTAACAACAATCACACGCAAACACTTCAAAACGACACCGTTGCAACTTATCCAAACGACGCCGTAACAAACATCAGCAGACAACAGCTTTCTCTTCCAAAACAACCCATCTGCTGATCGCGTACAATACTCAAAACGACGACGTATCTACTAATCCAAACGACGTCACTTAAGTTACGCAAGCATTGCTACCAGCAGCTGATTTCCTAAACGCAAAGCTCAAAACGCAGCGTTTCCACTAAATCAAACGACGCTGCTTCTTAACGCTCTCGCACAAGCGCGCCTGCTGATCAGCAGTAACCATCGCAACGCAAACTACCAGCAGCAAGGAATACGTCATGCTTATGTCATCATATCTATCGATAGCGCTTGCAACTAATCTCACAAGCATCTGCTGAATCGATAGTCAATGCTCCAAAGTGTTGACTAACACGTGTCGCTTCCTCATTCAATCTCACGCTAAAAGCAATATCTACCAGCAGCGACCTCATCTCAAAGCGAAACCAGCAGCGCTCCTTACGTCACGCTGATACCACTATATCTGCTGATTCCAATTCCACCAGCACGAGCTACAGTAACTATGACCAGTGTTGACTTCACTAAAAATCGATATTTCTCATTCTTAACTAGCGCTGCTGCTGAAGAAATTGACAGGAACCTCAAAAATTACGCGTGATTACTCCCAACTCAATCAATTAATCACAAATCAAATCCTCAATCCTCACAATAATAGTGTATAAATCTCTGGCCAGAGTACTAGAAGTGTTTTAGGTAAATGTGTTTACCTAGTTACACTCGCGATGTCACTATTCGATCTCCAAGATGTATGCATAGCTATCGGATCTATAACGACTCTCGATTTACCAATGGTCGTTGATCTGATCGGGATATATGTATTGAAAGGACCGTACTGTACGCTAACCACGACCAACTGGTTCTAGCAGGCACTATCAGTGATACCTAGGGGATCATGGGGCGATGTTGCTAGACGCTCTTACCATGATCCGATGGGCAAGTCCGGAATTATGATTCCGGAACCACAATGGTTGTGGGCCCACAGCTAGCTGTATCCCTGAACCATTGAGGGTCACACAAGTACTGGATTCGAGATTCCCGCACGGATATTCAGCTCAATGTGTTGAGCATACGAAGAGGATTTTGGGGAGTGCGACTTCCTAAAAGTCAACAGGGGTCAAATCGTGATTTCCCGCTGTTGAGGGGCAAAACGGTCATTTTGTACTGGGGTTCTGAAAAATGGTTTTTCAGATCATAGTATTCAGTTTTGGAAACTGAGTCGATCCGTCCGATCTGATCGGTGATCGGAGTTATGATGAAGTCTCGGTGATGGGATGAACCGAATGTTCATCCGTTGGACCCAGGCCCGTTGGGGCCGGATCCAAATCCATCACTAAGTCTATTTAATATAGACTTAGGAGACTTAATCAAAACACTTGAAACACTTAACCCTAAACCTAGAGCCAAAAACCGCCGCCTCCCTTCTCTCAAAAGACGCCGCCGCTGCCGTTCGCCGGAAGTTGTTCCGGCCAATCTTTCGAGGAGAGTCCGTCCGCGCCAATCTCGTCAGGCCTTCTAGTGCAGGCTGACGAAGGAATCCCGTCTCCGGTCGTGGACCTGATTGACGTTGTCTACCGCAATCTACCGTGAAGTGCCGGTTTCCTTGCGATACTGGTCGGAGCCAGGCACGAGTTGCCAGCAAGGTAATCAATGATAAACGCCCTATGAATGTCATAGTTTGATTGTTGGGTATTTAAAATTGTTTAAATTAACCCTACCTTCCATCAACAATGGGTGTACGTCGATGCTACCCGTATACATGGCCCGGTTCATATTATTGAGGGTGTCATGTATGCCGGAAAGCTGTCCACGCCATTGACAATTGTTGTGAGTTCGGTTGGAACTCCCTTTAACATTGGCTCATATTATTGGGGACGTTAAGGGGACCGTCCTTCACGACTCAACATTGATGGGTCAATCTTGACACGTGATAGTAAACGGCGTCATATTATTGGGCCCTTACTGGACGTGAGGTGAATACATGGAGGTTGCACCGGTTGCAATCGGAAACTACCTTTTGGGGTTCATGGGTGGCTGATATTATTCGGGTCCATGATCGCTTGATTGGGCTCCGTGTACCCACTAAAAGAAACCTGTTTTCTCGATTTCATTAGAGGGTGGTGAAATCGTTAAAATAGTGGGAGGATAATTCATAAAACTTAACGACCATGTTTTATGTCTTAGCGTTTATTTTATATATAGTTAGTGATGCATGTATGTTTTTCCTTTTCAGTATTACTGATTATAAAATGGTTTCGATGAAAAACCCGCTCGCTGCTATATTGGATAGCAACAGGTTCACCGGTCTGAACTACCAAGACTGGCTCCGCAACCTCAATCTTGTATTGGCTTCGGAGAAGCTCCTCTATATGATAGAGAAGTGCCCTCCGGAGGAAACCCCTGCCGATATCAGCCCTGAGGAGCTGATTACGCTTAACCAATGGCGGGACGACGAGGTTAAAGCTCGATGCTATGTGATGGCATCGATGTCCAACGAAATGCAACGGCGCTTTGAGAAGACAAAGTATGCTTCTGCCATACTCTTTCATCTCAAGGAACTGTACGGGAAGAACTCTCGACATGAGAGGTTCACGGCTGTCAAGGAGCTTATGACAAGCCGCATGCGCGATGGGACTTCGGTCCGCGAGCATGGGGTTCGTATGATTGGGCTCGTTGAAAAGCTGTCGGGCCTTGATATCGCACTTCCACACGAGCTGTAGGTGGATGTACTTCTTCTCTCGCTACCCGCTGCATTTGACCTCTTTGTGGTCAACTTCAACATAAACAAGCTGGAAGCCACCCTCGAAGAGGTAGTTAACATGCTTGTAGTGTTTGAAGGGACCATAAAGAAGGACAAACCCGTCCTCCTTCTGGGCTCTTCTTCCTCTGCGAAGAAGGGGCCCAGATGCAAGAGCAAGAAATGTTCTGCTCCTGCGAAGGAGGAAAAGTCCGCCAAGAAGCCAAAAGCCAAAGGCTTCCAAACCAAACAAGTCTGAGGATGTTTGCCACCACTGCCACAAGGCTAGGCATTGGAGGAGGAACTTCAAGGAGTACCTCGAGCAGTTGCGAACTGTGAATGGTATGTTCTATATTGAAATAAATATGTCTCTTAATTCGACTTCTTGGGTACTTGATACCGGATGTGGATCTCATATCTGCAATGATTTGTAGGTGATGACAAGAAGCCGATGGCTTAGAGAGGGTGAGACCCACTTGAGGCTTGGCAATGGAGCAAGAGTTGCTGCAGTAGCTATAGGAGATGTTCACTTATTTCTGTATTCTGATTTTAAGTTGTTGTTGAGAAATGTTTTATTTGTTCCCGAATTAATAAAGAACATTATTTCTGTTTCTATGCTTGATAGTGATGGATATTCTTGTATGTTTGCTAATTTGATTTGCAATATTTACAAGAATGAATGTTTAATTGGAATTGGGGAACGCGAAAACGATTTATACACCTTAAAATTAAAAGACGTTCCAACTCGCGATGTCGAAGCACATACAACAACGATTAAACGGAAACACGATAACTTGAACCCAGCACAACTTTGGCACGCTAGGCTAGGTCATATTTCTCTAAGTAGGATGAACAAGTTAGTTAGGAGTGACTTGTTTGATCTGTCAGACTCAACTCCCTACCGACTTGTGAATCTTGTTTTAAGAGAAAGATGACTAAGCAACCCTTCAAGGGCAAGGGTGAGCGTGCTAAAGGCCTATTGGATTTGATCCATACTGATGTGTGTGGTCCATTTAGTATTGGTACTAAATACGGTCACACATACTTCATCACCTTTACCGACGATTACTCTAGGTATGGGTACTTGTACTTAATGAAGCACAAGTCTGAATCCTTTGAAAGGTTCAAATAATTCAAAGCTGAAGTAGAAAATCAATTAGGCAAAAGTATTAAAGCACTTCGATCTGATCGAGGTGGTGAATACTTGAGTGCTGAATTTCAAGACTATCTGAAAGAGAATGGGATTCTCGCACAGTGGACCCCCTCGGCCACACCACAGCTCAATGGTGTAGCGGAGCATCGTAATCGGACCTTGTTGGACATGGTTCGATCTATGATGAGCTTCACTTAACTTCCTACCTTGTTTTGGGGCTATGCGCTCGAAACGGCGGTAATGTTGTTGACAATGCCCACACCAAGGCAGTGGATAAGACTCCATATGAGATATGGATGGGAAAACCACCCAAGTACTCATTCATGAGGATTTGGGGATGTCCTGCTTACGTGAAGCAGACAGTGGGAGATAAACTGGATACGAGATCCATCTTATGCTACTTCATTGGGTATCCAAAGAATTCCATTGGATACTACTTCTACTATCCCAGCGAAACAAAATTGTTTGTTTCTAGGAATGCCACCTTTATGGAAAGGGAATTTCTACTTGATAGAAAGGGCAAAATAGTAGAACTCGAAGAGGTTCGAAAACCAATGTAGTACCAGGTGAGTCTCCCGCACCTCCAGAGCCAGTACCAGAAATGGTCGCACCTAGAATATCCGAAAGGGTCCCTAGGGCTCCTGAGAGATATGGTTTTCTCCTTGAAGATGATCAAGGTGATCAAGTTGTTGGATCTAATCCAAGAACTTTCAAGGAGGCAATTTCCGATGCAGATTCTAATCTGTGGCTTGAAGCAATGCAGTCTGAGTTTGACTCAATGCATGCTAACCAAGTTTGGACTCTTGTTAATCCTCCCGAAGGAATTGTTCCGACACGTGTGCCATATGCCTCGGCAATAGGTAGTATTATGTATGGCATGATCTCAACCGGACCGGATGTCGCATATGCTCTGAGTGTCATGAGCCTCTACCAGGCCAACCCCGGCCAATTGCATTGGAAGGCTGTGAAGGATATTCTTAAGTACTTACGAAGGACTAAGAATATGTTCATGGTCTATGGGGGTGGTGAACTGAAACTGGAAGGCTACACTGATACTAGCTTCCAGTGTGACGTGGATGATTCGAAATCAACCTCTGGATTTGTATTCATGCTCATTGGTGGTGCTGTCTCTTGGAAGAGTTCCAAGCAAGACACCATCGCGGATTCAACCACTGAGTCTGAGTACATCGCAGCATCATCTGCTGCCAAGGAGGCCGTTTGGATAAGGAATTTCGTCCAAGAGTTGGGCGTCATTCCTAATGGAGTTGGTCCAGTCCCGGTGTACTGCGACAACACGGGTGTCATTGTGCAAGCAAAGGAGCCTAGGTCTCACAAAAGATCCAAACACATACTGAGGAAATACCACATAATCTGGGATATTATGGCTAGAGGTGACATAGCAGTTGAGAGAGTCGCCTCTGCAGACAACGTTGCTGATCCACTTACGAAGCCCTTGCCTGGACCGTTGTTTGAATAACATCGCGAAACAATGGGACTCCGTCTGATGAGTAGTTGGCTTTAGGGCAAGTGGGAGATTGTTAGAGTAGATGCCCAACTAGCCAACTTGTGGCGTGTGGGTTTATAGACTCTTGTATGAAACAATCTTTATATATGATATTCGCATTTATTCATATGGCATTCTTTACTTTCATTGTGTTGTATAATGATTAACAATTGCGTTGAGTAAATGCCTAGAATGCACTGAAGTGTATGTTAGATGTGATAGTGGGTATGACGGCTATCATAAAACACATCTAATAGTCACTGTGTATTCTGAACATGTTCCTAGTAGATTGGGCCGTCAAAATGAGGATAAGGCCGCCCGAGCTAGATACTAGTATCTGCGATGTGAAGAACCATGTTTTATTGGTAGGGAACATTGTGATGTTCTGAGCATGCAGATAGATAGTGACCTGGTGTTCTATCGAACTACCCTCATTCGGACTTTCCAAGTGGTTACCATTTGTCGAGTGGATAAGTCCGAGGTCTTGGTTGTACTGATTAGTCCTCACGACTCGAAACGTCATTGAGACTCTACATGATAGGCGTCTCACTTTGACCCGTTTGCCGACTCTCTTGGGGTCATAAGGCGTCGGGATTGGGTGAGACCCCGATGCATATAGGAGTCGATGCATCGTTGTCGAGGATTCACCGCTCGCAGACATGCGTGGATATCCTATGCTATCTAAGGGGATAATAGTGTATAAATCTCTGCCAGAGTACTAGAAGTGTTTTAGGTAAATGTGTTTACCTAGTTACACTCGCGATGTCACTATTCGATCTCCAAGATGTATGCATAGCTATCGGATCTATAACGACTCTCGATTTACCAATGGTCGTTGATCTGATTGGGATATATGTATTGAAAGGACCGTACTGTACGCTAACCACGACCAATTGGTTCATGCAGGCACTATCAGTGATACCTAGGGGATCATGGTGCGATGTTGCTAGACGCTCTTACCATGATCCGATGGGTAAGTCCGGAATTGTGATTCCGGAACCACAATGGTTGTGGGCCCATGGCTAGCTGTATCCTTGAACCATTGAGGGTCACACAAGTACTGGATTCGAGATTCCCGCACGGATACTCAGCTCAATGTGTTGAGCATACGAAGAGGATTTTGGGGAGTGCGACTTCCTAAAAGTCAACAGGGGTCAAATCGTGATTTCCCGCTGTTGAGGGGCAAAACGGTCATTTTGTACTGGGGTTCTGAAAAATGGTTTTTCAGATCATAGTATTCAGTTTTGGAAACTGAGTCGATCCGTCCGATCTGATCGGCGATTGGAGTTACGATGAAGTGTCGGTGATGGGGATGAACCGAATGTTCATCCGTTGGACCCAGGCTAAAAGTCAACAGGGGTCAAATCGTGATTTCCCGCTGTTGAGGGGCAAAACGGTCATTTTGTACTGGGGTTCTGAAAAATGGTTTTTCAGATCATAGTATTCAGTTTTGGAAACTGAGTCGATCCGTCCGATCTGATCGGCGATTGGAGTTACGATGAAGTGTCGGTGATGGGGATGAACCGAATGTTCATCCGTTGGACCCAGGCCCGTTGGGCCGGATCCAAATCCATCACTAATTCTATTTAATATAGACTTAGGAGACTTAATAAAAACACTTGAAACTCTTAACCCTAAACCTAGAGCCAAAAACCGCCGCCTCCCTTCTCTTAAAAGACGACGCCGCCGCCGCCGCCGCTAGTCGCCGCCGCCACCACCGTTCGCCGGAAGTTGTTCCGGCCAATCTTTCGAGGAGAGTCCGTCCACACCGATCTCGTCAGGCCTTCTACTGTAGGATGACGATGGAATCCCGTCTCCGGTCATGGACCTGATTGACGTTGTCTACCGCAATCTACCGTGAAGTGCCGGTTTCCTTGCGATACTGGTCGGAGCCAGGCACGAGTTGCCAGCAAGGTAATCAACGATAAACGCCCTATGAATGTCATAGTTTAATTGTTTATTATGAATTGTATTGATCGTCTCCCGGCAAATTTTTGTTCTTCCGCTGCCTCGTCGGGAGGCGTGATCCGGATCCGCCGCGGCTACACAACATATCATGAAACACATCTAATAGTCACTGTGTATTCTGAACTTGTTCATAGTCGATTGGGCCGTCAAAATGAGGATAAGGCCACCCGAGCTTGAGACTAGCATCTGCGCTGCGAAGCACCACGTTTCATTGGTAGGAAACATTGTGATGTTCTGAGCATACAGATGGATAGTGACCTGGTGATCTATCGAACTACCCTCGTTCGGATTTTCCAAGTGGTTACCATTTGTCGAGTGGATAAGTCCGAGATCTTGGTTGTACTAATTAGTCCTCACGACTCGAAACGTCATTGAGACTCTACATGATAGGTGCCTCACTTTGACCCGTTTACCGACTCATTTGGGGTCATTAGGTGGCGGGATTGGGTGAGGTCCCGATGCATGTAGGAGTCGATGCTTCGTTGTCGAGGATTCACCGCTCGCTTTTATGCATGGATATCCTATGCTATCTGAGGAGGTAATTGTGTGATAAATCTCTGGCCAGAGTAGTAGATGTGTTTTAGGTAAATGGGTTTACCTAGTAACACACGCGATGTCACTATTTGATCTCCGAGATGTATGCATGATTATTGGATCTTTAGTGACTCTCGATTTACCAATGGTCGTTGATCTAATCGGGATATATGTGTTTAAAGGACCGTACTGTACGCTAACCATGACCAACTGGTTCTTGCAGGAACTATCAGTGATACCTAGGGGATCATGGGGCGATGTTGCTAGGCGCTTTACCATGATCTGATGGGTCAGTCCGAAATTATGATTTCGGAGTCACAATGGTTGTGAGCCCACGGCTAGCTGTATCCCTGAACCATTGAGGGTCACGCAAGAATTGGTTTCACGATTCTTGCACGGAAATTGAGCTCAATTTGTTGAGCATAGGAGGAGGAATTTAGGGAGTGCGACTTCCTAAAATTCAACAGGGGTCAAATTGCAATTTCCCTAAAGTTTGGGCTACTTTGACTATCCTTGAAACTTGGAGGGCCAAACTGCAATTTTGGACTAGGTGGTCTGAAAATTTGTTTTCACAACATAATACTCAGTTTTGTAAACTGTGTTGATCGGTCCGATCTGATCGTCGATCGGGATTATGATGAAGCCCGGTGGTAGGAATGAACCGAATGTTCATATGTTGGACTGGGCCCTCCCCAGGTCCAATGGGCCTGTTCAAGCCCATCCCCCTCTACATATACATGGCCTAGGGTCATTATGACATAACACACAACAACTCAAAATCCTAGACCTAAAGATTAGCCGCCCCTCCTCTCCTCCTCTCCCTCTCGGCCGCCCACCACCACACGCGCCGCCATCGTGTGCCGTCGCCGCCGTTGCTCAAGTGATTGGACTTGTTCCGATCACGTCAACGATGAGATTCTGTTCGTGACAAATTCGTCAGCTCTTCTAGTGCAGACTGACGAAGGAGCCGTGAATCCAGTCGTGGACCGGATTAGGAGATCTACCGCCGCCTACCGTTGAAGTGCCAGTTTCCCTGTGAATCTGGTCGGAGCCAGGCGCCTAGACGCCAGCAAGGTATCTTCTATAAAACATCCAATGAATGTTTTATTGCTTTGATTATTATGTATTGACCGATTCCCACTGCAAAAATTTTAAACTTCCGCTGCGCCCCGGGAAACGGGATCCGGATCCGTCGGTGCGCCAACATAATTGTCATCTACTGCTTTGTATGGGAGAAGCCCGAGAAATTCAATGGCATTGAATTCAAACGATGGCAGCATAAGATGTTTTTCTACTTGACCACCTTGAACCTTGTAAGGTTCTTGCATGAGGATACCGCCACTGTTGTTGAAAATGAGACTGGCAAGGACAAAAAGGCATCCTTCGAAGCATGAGGACATGGTGATTTCCTCTGTCGTAACTATGTACTGATGGATTGGACAAATAGTTGTGTAACGTGTACAGTTCTATGACAATAACAAAACTGTTGCGGGAATCCTTGGAGAAAACGTATAAAACTGAGGGTGCTGTCTAACGAAATTCATTGTTGGAAAATCCCTCTATTACAGAATGGTGGATTCCAAATCCGTGATGTCTCAAGTCCAAGAAATGCAACTGATATTGCATGATCAGCATGCCGAGGGTATGGAGATGAATGAATTGTTCAATGTGGCTCTAGTAATTGAGAAACTCCCTCCCTTGTGGAAGGATTTCATAAACTACTTGAAACACTAAAGCAAAGAAATGAACTTGAAGACTTGATAGTAAGTCATCGTACAAATACTTGAAAGTGTGGGGTTGGCAAAGGTTGAGATTTTGGCGCAGCGGCGGATCCGCATTCCGCTGTGGCACAGCGAAAGTTTTAAAATTTTGATTAAGCCCGGGAATGATCATACATGATTAAAACAACTAAACTTATAAGGATCTTTAGAGTATACCTTTGGCAACTAGGCGTCCGGCTCTGACCACTCAACACATTGGGTATCATATCCGTATGGAATTGAGAAAACAGTACTTGTGTGACCCTCAATGATTCAGGGATACAACTAGCCGTGCGCTCACAACTCTTTCTAAATCCGAAAACACATTTTTGAACTTACCCATCTGACCATGGTAAATCATCTAGCAACATCGCCCCATGATCCCCTAGGTATCACTGATAGTGCCTGCAAGAACGATATCATCATGTTTAGCGTAGAGTACTGTCCTTTCATCTCATATATCCCAACTGAATCAATGATCGTTGGTAAATGGAGAGTCGTTAGAGATATGATATCCATGCATACATATTTGAGATCAAATAGTGACACCGCATGTGCTACTAGTTAAACACATTTACCTAAAGCACATATAGTACTCTGGCCAGATATTTTCACACTATTATCTCCTCAGATAGCATAGGATAACCATGCATCAAGGCGAGCGGTGAATCTCAACAACAAAGCATCGACTCCTACATGCGTTGTGGTCTCACCCAACCTAGCCACCTGATGACCCTCATTGTAACGTCGAGGAAATCAATAAAGCCACAAGTTATTTAATTTGTTTCAAAGGTTTAAATTGCTATTTTTGTGTTTAACATTTCAGATTTTGCCCGAGCTGATTTCTTTGGTTTTAGCTCAGCCTGTCTGCGGATGGTTCCTGCATGAATGAACCCAAGCACGGTTCGGTTCTCTTTTAAAAAAGAAGATATATTATTTTTCACAAAGTGATTACAGTTGGTAGAAACCCATGCCTTATGTAAGTTTTTTTAACCTAATACACTATTTTTCATCATGGAGCTTATAGAAGACGGTGGAAAGCTCCTTGAATCAGCAAAACCAACAAAAGTTTTCCTTTAAAGTTTCTTAAGCGTTTCGATAGTGCTCGTGGGATATTCAAAGCCGGAGCTATTCTCTGCAGCCCACCGTTCAGTGAAGGCAAGTAAACTCTGTTTCTTTCTGCTTCTGTGAAAGAATATTATTGTTTGCTTTTCTCTGTGTGCTGTTTTCTTTTTGTTGCGTTCTGCTTCAGAGCTTTGAGTAATGTTTAAATGTTAAGATCTGTACGCTTTCAGCGATTTTGAAAATGGTTTTAAGTTCTCAAATGTTTTACAGAAGAGTTTCCACGACAGTTGGAGCTGTTGTCTCTTTAAAATTTTTGGTTTGTACGTATGTAGCTTCAAATTAGAGTTCTCTGTATGTTTCCAGTAGCCGTGTTGGATAGTAAGGGATGAGGTTCTAAGCTGACAGGCGGAGCTAGTCTAGTTAGAGTGTTGTTCTGGTATCAGATAAGCTTAGATAATCTGTTCGGACTTCTACAAGCTATTTTCAGTACTCGTACTGGATAGTTAAGGATGAGGTCCTAAGCTGATAGGCAAGCTGGCCTAACTGGAACGCTGCTCTGATCTGATAAGCTTAGCTAATCGGTTCGAACTTCTCCAAGCTGATTTCACTCGATAGCTAAGGACGAGGTTCTGAGCAGATAGGCAAATTCGGTCTAGTTAGAACTTGTTCTGGCCTGATAAGCTTAGCTAGTCTATTCGAACTTCTCCAAGCTAGTTCCCTTGTTCAGACCGCTTCCAAGCTGGTTCCCTTGTTCAGCTTGTTCAGCCCACTTCCGAGCTCGTTTCATTGTCCAGCCCGCCCGCGATCTGGTTTCCTGTCCAGTCTGCTCGCGATCTGTTTTCCCCTCCAAGCTGCTCTAAGATCGTGATATGGTATAATTATCCTAAGTTGGGTTGACCTTGGTACTCTAAGTTGTGTTGACCTCCCCCAAGCTGAGTTGACCAACAAGCCGTAAGTTGTTTTCTTCACCCTAGAGCTGTTTTACCCCGTAAGATGTTTTCTTCATGCAGAGCTGTTTTACACCCATAAGCTGTTTTCTTCACCCAGAGCTGTTTTACAGCGGTGTGTTGTTTTCTTCACCCAGAGCTTTTTCACACCCTTAAGCTGTTTTGTTCACCCAGAGCTCTTTTACACCCCTAACCTATTTTTCACCCAGAGCTGACTTTCTATCCTAAACCAGTATGCTCGTGTGCTTCTTCGAGCTAAGCAGATCAGCTTAGGTCCACTCTGGACTGATACTGTAATCTCACGTTTAATTCTTCGTTCCATTAACTTTGATTCGAAGGTATAACCCTAGTATGTTCGCATCTATACCCAATTTCAAGTAATAAGTACTTCAGCTTAGAGCTCTACTATGTGCTCTTCGTTCCTATAGCCTGAGCTGATCCAATTTTCTTCTTAGATTGAGCTCCGATGTACTCCCAGTAACTTTCAAATGTTAAAGAAGTTTTTAAAACAGCAAATCAGATCGGCGAATTTCAGTAAAGAAAGTTTTCCAGAATGTTTTAAGGGAGTATATTTCAAAGTTTAAAGTTTATGGCAAAGATAACAAACGGTCGGCGGAGGAAGGATGAGGACGTTGGCTGACGAACCAATATTCCCCTTCACATTGGAAGGGACCAAGATTATGGTTGATGAACTATAATCCCTTCACATTGGAAGGGACCCAGTTTATGGTTGACAACTATAATCCCTTTCACAGCATAGTTGGGATTTATTCCCCAGTTCCTAATATCAGATGATAGCTAGATCAAGCGACTTTGACCTATATCTGAGCCATACGTCAATAAAAAATAAGAACAGAGCACAGGGTTGTTCACAGCCATAGCTTTAAGAAAAGTTTATGTTACTTCCTTTTAAATACCAGCAAATGTTTTAGTATGTTTCAAGAATGTGCAGTTTATGCTTTCCCAGTTTCCTTGTTTTCCCAGATTGCAATATTCGGTTTTTCAGCTTAGCTCTATCAGCTTTCGAGCTTTCTATTTACGTAAGAGATATTTTCCATGCCTGTCTGTTAGGTCCGAAAATAAGGAAATTTAAGGTTAGCGAGCGCTACTGTCAAAGATTAAAAATTTTGCGTTGCTATTTAAAGGAGGTGCAATACCTCTGGTTCTTGAACATTAATCGAGCACCAGAGACAGATCTGGTATGATATAAAATAATGCGGAAAACACCAGAACTGAATCCTAAATTTTAAAACGTTGCAAACAGATTTCTGTAAACAGAAATCTGTTCTACTTACTGTGTGTGCAAACTGATGCGTATGCATGCTAAAATAATTGCGTATGCGGAACTGTAAATAAGAAATACGATACACAGCTGTTTGTTTATGGAAGTTCGGACTTCAATGTCCTACGTCTCCCCTTCTTCCTCCTCGAAAGGTTCCACTATAAGATTTGATCTATACATCGTGTACAGACCCGATCCCGCAACAAGCAGCTGCAAGAACTCCTAGACTCTACCAGTCCTCGGCTGTTACTCAATCACTTGTTTCATGCCTATGTGAGAAAGGCTACAAACACAGAGTTTAACTTCGTCGTGCTTGGACGGGATCTGATTTGCATTTGGGTTTTGATTCACTCGCTAAGCAATTTCGCACATCTCTCAAAATATGCGAGTGAATCTGTGTGTGTGAGATTTTACAGTGAATAGCTCAACTCTCAAAATAATTAAATCTCACACACTTGGAAGAATGCTTCTAAAAAAGCTGATTGAGACTCAGCATGTCAACTATGCAATAAGCGATCCTCTGGTTGAATAATAGTTTGTTAGAGTAGATGCCCAACTAGCCAACTTGTGGCGTGTGGATAATATCTGAGAACATATACTGTCAGTTTATATATGATATTCGCATTTATTTATGGCATTCTTTATCTTCATTATGTTTATATAATGTTAACAATTGTGTTGGATAAAGACCTAGAATGCACCATAGTGTATGTTAGATGTGATAGTGGGTATGACGGCTATCATGAAACACATCTAATAGTCACTGTGTATTCTGAAATAGTTCCTAGTCGATTGGGCCGTCAAAATGAGGATAAGGCCGCCCGAGCTTGAGACTAGTATCTACGATGCAAAGTACCATGTTTCATTGGTAGGGAACATTGTGATGTTCTGAGCATGCAGATAGATAGTGACCTGGTGATCTATCGAACTACCCTCGTTCGGACTTTCCAATTGGTTACCATTTGTCGAGTGGACAAGTCCGAGGTCTTGGTTGTACTGATTAGTCCTCACGACTCGAAACGTCATTGAGACTCTACATGATAGGCGTCTCACCTTGACCCGTTTTCCAACTCACTTGGGGTCATTAGGCGGCGGGATTGGGTGAGGTCCCGATGCATGTAGGAGTCGATGCTTCGTTGTCGAGGATTCACCGCTCGCTTACATGCGTGGATATCCTATGCTATCTGAGGGGATAATAGCGTATAAATCTCTGGCCAGAGTACTATAAGTGTTTTAGGTAAATGGGTTTACCTAGTTACACTCGCAATGTCACTATTCGATCTCCAAGATGTATGCATAGCTACCGGATCTCTAACGACTCTCGATTTACCAATGGTCGTTGATCTGATCGGGATATATGGATTGAAAGGACCGTCCTGTACGCTAACCACGACCAACTGGTTCTTGCAGGCACTATCAGTGATACCTAGGGGATCATGGGGCGATGTTGCTAGACGCTTTACCATGATCCGTTGGGCAAGTCCGAAATTGTGATTTCGGAGCCACAATGGTTGTGGGCCCACGACTAGCTGTATTCCTGAACCATTGAGGGTCACACAAGTACTGGATTCTAGATTACCGCATGGAAACTGAGCTCAATGTGTTGAGCATAGGAAGAGGATTTTGGGAAGTGCGACTTCCTAAAAGTCAACAGGGGTCAAATCGTGATTTCCCGCTGTTGAGAGGCAAAACGGTCATTTTGGACTAGGTATCTGAAAAATCGTTTTTTGCATCATAATATTCAGTTTTGGAAACTGAGTTGATCGGTCCGATCTGATCGACGATCGGAGTTATGATGATACCGTGGTGATTTAAATGAACCGAATGTTCATATGGACCTGCGTATGACCCAAGTCCAATGGGCCGGTTCAAGCCCATCTACCAACTTAATTTAATTAAGATGGTTAGGGCTTAATCACACACAAGAATCATAACAAAACCCTAGCCTCCAACTCTAAGGTTTCGGCCGCCCCTCCTCTCCCAAAGCCGCCGCCGTCGGCCACCACCATCGCCGCCGCCCCCACCGCCCCTCGCCGGAATTTGTTCCGGCCAACTTTTCGAGGAGTTTCCGTCCGTGCTGATCTCGTCAGGCCTTCTAGTGCAGGCTGACGAATGAACCTTGCTTCCGGTCGTGGACTTGATTAGACGTAATCTACCGCCGCCTACCGTGAAGAGCCAGTCTCCCTGTGATTCTGGTTGGAGCCAGGCGCCTGTCGCCAGCAAGGTAACACCCCGAGAAACGCCCTATGAATGGTTTATAGTGCTGTTTTCATTGTATTGAATTTTTCCCGGCGTTTATTTTAATCTTCCGCTGCACCGTCGGGAGACGGGATCCGGATCCGCCACAGTTTTCCAAAAGTGGTATCAGAGCAAAGGCTCGGATCCTTCAATATAATTGTTGCCATAATTGTATCTAATCTCTATGTTTCAGATTGAAATCGAAAAAAAAGGGAAATTTTTTGGATCGGCCACCGGCCGCCGCTGTGTGCGGCG
>KQ999879.1:78716-92368 GCA_001598015.1 Dorcoceras hygrometricum | reverse complement strand
GGTCGATTTTGAAATTTTTGAGATTTTGGGCCCAAAATTGTTTTTGGCCCAATATGATGCAATTAAAATTGCAAAATATGATTTTGATTGTAAAATATGATTTTATAATTAAATATGATTTTGTTGATTAAAATTTGATTTTATCGACAAAATGCGATTTTATTATAAAATGCGATTTTATGATTAAAATATGATTTTGCGATAAATAATTTGATTATTTAATTTATGCATATTAATTTGATTGATTGCATGATTGGGATGATCGAGAGCCATGCCCCAATGTGTTAGGTGTATGCCTTAGGTTTTTATGATTTCGGTTGTAATATTGTTGATTATCATTTTATAAAAGTGGGCCTGTTTGTGACCCGTTCCCACCCCTTAAAATGTATCCCTTATGTGTCATGGAAATTTATTGTAAATTACTAGACTTAGTGGGAGGACTTTTGAAGATGGTGAGCTCGATGACGATCAAAGATATTGAAGATCGAAGATCTGTAAAACCGGAAGCAAATGTAATAGGGTTGCATTGCATATTGCATTTCACCTAGGATTGGACCCAGGTCCATGATTGGCAACCACGGACCGCATAGCTCTCGCGATCGATCATCCCAATGTTTATATATGTGATATTTAGTTAATTGAATCCGCATGTTTTAAATATGATTTAAAATATATTGCATGAGACCAAACTTTTCGAAAATAAAATCCCTCATTTTAAATACGATTTAAAACTAATATCAAGATAAAAGTTTATTCGATGAACCAAAGGAGATTTAAATTTGTTTAAATTTCCCTACCTTACTGGACGTGAGGTGAATACATGGAGGTTGCACCGGTTGCAATCGGAAACTACCTTTTGGGGGTCATGGATGGCTGATATTATTCGGGTCCATGATCGCTTGATTGGGCTCCGTGTACCCACTAAGGAAATTTGCTTTCCCGATTTCATTAGAGGGTGGTGAAATCGTTAAAATAGTGGGAGGGTAATTCATAAAACTTAACGACCTTGTTTTATGTCTTAGCGATTATTTTATATATAGTTAGTGATGATTGTCTATTTTCTTTCAGTATTACTGCTTATACAATGTCTTCGTTCAAAAACCCACTCGCTGCTATATTGGATAGCAACAAGTTCACCGGTCTGAACTACCAAGACTGGCTCCGCAACCTCAACCTTGTGTTGGCTTCGGAAAAACTTCTTTATGCGATAGAGAAGAGTCCTCCGGAGGAAACCCCTGCCAAAATCAGCCCTGAGGAGCTGATTACGCTTCAACAATGGAGGGACGACGCGGTTAAAGCTCGATGCTATATGATGGCGTCGATGTCCAATGAAATGCAACGGTGCTTTGAGAAGACAAAGTATGTTGCTGACATACTTATTCATCTCAAAGAACTGTACGGGGAGAACTCTTGACATGAGAGGTTCACGGCTGTCAAGGAGCTTATGACGAGCCACATGCGCGATGGGACTTCGGTGCGCGAGCATGGGGTTCGTATGATTGGGCTCGTTGAAAAGCTGTCGGGCCTTGATATCGCACTTCCACACGAGCTGTCGGTGGATGTACTTCTCCTCTCACTACCCGCTGCATTTGACCCCTTTGTGGTCAACTTCAACATGAACAAGCTGGCAGCCACCCTTGAAGAGGTGGTTAACATGCTTGTAGTCTTTGAAGGAACCATAAAGAAGGACAAACCCGTCCTCCTTATGGGCTCTTCTACGAAGAAGGGGCCCAAACGTAAGGGCAAGAAGCGTTCTGCCCCTGCGAAGGAGGAAAAGCCCACCAAGAAGCCAAAGGCAAAGCCTTCCAAGCCAAACAAGAGCAAGGATGTTTGCCACCACTGCCACAAGCCTGGGCATTGGAGGAGGAACTGCAAGGAGTACCTCGAGCAGTTGCGAACTGCGAAAGGTATGTTCTATATTAAAATAAATATGTCTCTTAGTTCGACTTCTTGGGTACTTGATACCGGATGTGGATCTCATATCTGCAATGATTTGCAGGTGATGACAAGAAGCCGACGTCTTAGAGAGGGTGAGACCCACTTGAGGCTTGGTAATGGAGCAAGAGTTGCTGCTATAGCTATAGGAGATGTCTATTTATTTCTGTCTTCTGATTTTAAGTTGTTATTACGAAATGTTTTGTTTGTTCCTGAATTAATAAAGAACATTATTTCTGTTTCTATGCTTGATAGTGATGGATATTCTTGTACGTTTGCTAATTCGATTTGCAATATTTACAAGAATGAATGTTTGATTGGTATTGGGGAACGCGAAAACGATTTATACACCTTAAAATTAAAAGACGTTCAAACTCGCGATATCGAAACACATACAACAACGATTAAAAGGAAACAGGATAGCTTTAACCCAGCACAACTTTGCACGCTAGGCTAGGTCATATTTCTCTAAGTAGGATAAACAAGTTAGTTAGGAGTGACATGTTTGATCTGTCATACATTAACTCCCTACCGACTTGTGAGTCTTGTCTCAAGGGAAAGATTACTAAGCGACCCTTCAAGGGAAAGGGTGAGCGTGCTCAAGGCCTATTGGATTTGATCCATATTGATGTGTGCGGCCATTTTAGTATTGGTACTAAGTACGGTCACACATAATTCATCACCTTTACCGACGATCACTCTAGGTATGGGTACTTGTACTTGATGAAGCACAAGTCTGAATCTTTTGAAAGGTTCAAAGAATTCAAGGCTGAAGTAGAAAATCAACAAGGAAAAAGTATTAAAGCACTTCGATCCGATCGAGGTGGTGAATACTTGAGTGCTGAATTTCAAGACTATCTAAAAGAGAATGGGATTCTCGCACAGTGGACCCCTCGGGCCACACCACAGCTCAATGGTGTAGCGGAGCGTCGTAATCGAACCCTGTTGGACATGGTTCGATCTATGATGAGATTCACTGAACTTCCCACCTCGTTTTGGGGCTATGCGCTCGAAACGGCGGTAATGTTGTTGAACAATGTCCACACCAATGCAGTGGATAAGACTCCATATGAGATATGGATGGGCAAACCACCCAAGTACTCATTCATGAGGATTTGGGGATGTCCTGCTTACGTGAAGCAGACAGTGGGAGATAAGCTGGATACGAGATCCATCTTATGCTACTTCATTGGGTATCCAAAGAATTCCATTGGATACTACTTCTACTATCTGAACGAAACAAAAGTGTTTGTTTCTAGAAATGCCACCTTTATGGAAAGGGAATTTCTACTTGATAGAAAGGGAAAAATAGTAGAACTCGAAGAGGTTCGAGATCCAATCGAAGTACCAGGTGAGTCTCCCGCACCTCCAGAGCCGGTACCAGAAATGGTCGCACCTAGGAGATCCGAAAGGGTTCCTAGGGCTCCTGAGAGATATGGTTTGCTCCTTGAAGATGATCAAGGTGATCAAGTTGTTGGATCTGATCCAAGAACTTTCAAGGAGGCAATTTCCGATGCAGATTCTAATATGTGGCTTGAAGCAATGCAATCTGAGTTTGACTCAATGCATGCTAACCAAGTTTGGACTCTTGTTAATCCTCCCGAAGGAATTGTTCCTATTGGGTGTAAATGGGTATACAAGAGAAAACTTGGGCCTGATGGTAAGGTAATGACCTACAAGGCACGACTGGTCGCGAAAGGTTACACTCAAAGGCAAGGTGTTGACTATGATGAAACCTTCTCGCCAGTCGCGATGTTCAAGTCATTTAGAATCTTATTATCCATAGCCGCATGGTACGACTATGAGATATGGTAGATGGATGTGAAAACTGCGTTCCTTAATGGAAACATTAAGGAAGAGATCTATATGACGCAGCCTGAGGGTTTCACATCTGTGGGAAGTGAGCATAAGGTATGCAAACTTCAGAGATCGATCTACGGTCTCAAACAAGCATCGAGGAGTTGGAACCTGAGATTTGATGAAACAATTAAGGAATTTGGTTTCATCAAGAATCCCGAGGAGCCATGTGTATATAAGAAGGTAGTCAAAAGCGCTGTGACATTCCTCGTACTTTATGTTGATGACATTCTACTCATTGGGAATGATGTAGGAATGCTGCAGTCAACTAAAGTATGGTTGTCTAGTAGATTCTCGATGAAAGACATGGGTGAAATATCCTATATTCTTGGAATACAGATCTATCGGGATAGATCTAAACGGATGCTCGGACTCACCCAAGCCACCTACATCGATACCATACTTAAGAGGTTCTCTATGGAAGAGTCCAAGAGAGGACACCTACCTATGTGCCACGGGGTCACTCTATCGAAGTCTATGTGTCCAAAGACTGATGAGGAGATAGAGAGTATGACACGTGTGTCATATGCCTCGGAAATAGGTAGTATTATGTATGGCATGATCTCCACTAGACCGGATGTCGCATATGCTCTGAGTGTCACGAGCCACTACCAGGCCAACCCCGGCCAATTGCATTCGAAGGATGTGAAGGATATTCTTAAGTACTTACGAAGGACTAAGAATATATTCATGGTCTATGGAGGTGGTGAACTGAAACTGGAAGGCTACACTGATTCTAGCTTCCAGTGTGACGTGGATGATTCGAAGTCAACCTCTGGATTTGTATTCATGCTCAATGGTGGTGCTGTATCTTGGAAGAGTTCCAAGAAAGACACAATCGCGGATTCAACCACTGAGGCTGAGTACATCGCTGCATCAGCTGCTGCTAAGGAGGCGGTTTGGATAAGGAATTTCGTCCAAGAGTTGGGCGTCATTCCTGATGGAGTTGGTCCAGTCCCGGTGTACTGCGACAACACGGGTGCCGTTGCGCAAGCAAAAGAGCCTAGGTCTCACCAAAGATCCAAACATATACTGAGAAAATACCACATAATCCGGGATATTGTGGCTAGAGGTGACATAGCAGTTGAGAGAGTCGCCTCTGCGAACAACGTTGCTGATCCACTTACGAAGCCCTTGCCAGGACCGTTGTTTGAAAAACATCGCGAAACAATGGGACTACGTCTGATGAGTAGTTGGCTTTAGGGCAAGTGGGAGATTGTTAGAGTAGATGTCCAACTAGCCAACTTGTGGCGTGGATATTGTGGCTAGAGGTGACATAGCAGTTGAGAGAGTCGCCTCTGCGAACAACGTTGCTGATCCACTTACGAAGCCCTTGCCAGGACCGTTGTTTGAAAAACATCGCGAAACAATGGGACTACGTCTGATGAGTAGTTGGCTTTAGGGCAAGTGGGAGATTGTTAGAGTAGATGTCCAACTAGCCAACTTGTGGCGTGTGGGTTTATAGACTCTTGTATATGACAGTCTTTATATATGATATCGCATTTATTTATGGCATTCTTTATCTTCATTAAGTTTATATAATGTTAACAATTGTGTTGGAAAAAGACCTAGAATGCACCATAGTGTATGTTAGATGTGATAGTGGGTATGACGGCTATCATGAAACACATCTAATAGTCACTGTGTATTCTGAATTAGTTCCTAGTCGATTGGACCGTCAAAATGAGGATAAGGCCGCCCGAGCTTGAGACTAGTATCTGCGATGCGAAGTACCATGTTTCATTGGTAGGGAACATTGTGATGTCCTGAGCATGCAGATAGATAGTGACCCGGTGATCTATCGAACTACCCTCGTTCGGACTTTCCAAGTGGTTACCATTTGTTGAGTGGACAAGTCCGAGGTCTTGGTTGTACTGATTAGTCCTCACGACTCTAAACGTCATTGAGACTCTACATGATAGGCGTCTCACTTTGACCCGTTTGCCGACTCACTTGGGGTCATTAGGCGGCGGGATTGTGTGAGGTCCCGATGCATGTAGGAGTCGATGCTTCGTTGTCGAGGATTCACCGCTCGATTACATGCGTGGATATCCTATGCTATCTGAGGGGATAATAGTGTATAAATCTCTGGCCAGAGTACTAGAAGTGTTTTAGGTAAATGGGTTTACCTAGTTACACTCGTGATGTCACTATTCGATCTCCAAGATGTATGCATAGCTATCGGATCTCTAATGACTCTCGATTACCAATGGTCGTTGATCTGATCGGGATATATGGATTGAAAGGACCGTACTGTACGCTAACCACGACCAACTGGTTCTTGCAGGCACTATCAGTGATACCTAGGGGATCATGGGGCGATTTTGCTAGACGCTTTACCATGATCCGTTGGGCAAGTCCGAAATTGTGATTTCGGAGCCACAATGGTTGTGGGCCCACGGCTGGCTGTATCCCTGAACCATTGAGGGTCACACAAGTACTGGATTCTATATTCCCGCATGGAAACTGAGCTCAATGTGTTGAGCATAGGAAGAGGATTTTGGGAAGTGCGACTTCCTAAAAGTCAACAGGGGTCAAATCGTGATTTCCCGCTGTTGAGGGGCAAAACGGTCATTTTGGACTAGGTATCTGAAAAATCATTTTTCGCATCATAATATTCAGTTTTGGAAACTGATTCGATCGGTCCGATCTGATCGAAAATCGGAGTTATGATGATACCGTGGTGATTTAAATGAACCGAATGTTCATATGGACCTGCGTATGACCCAAGTCCAATGGGCCGGTTCAAGCCCATCTACCAACTTAATTTAATTAAGATGGTTAGGGCTTAATCACACACAAGAATCATAACAAAACCCTAGCCTCCAACTCTAAGGTTTCGGCCGCCCCTCCTCTCCCAAAGCCGCCGCCGCCGGCCACCACCATCGTCGCCGCCGCCGCCCCTTCTCCGGAATTTGTTCCGGCCAACTTTTCGAGGAGTTTCCGTCCGTGCTGATCTCGTCAGGCCTTCTAGTGCAGGCTGACGAAGGAACCTTGCTTCCGGTCGTGGACTTGATTAGACGTAATCTACCGCCGCCTACCGTGAAGAGCCAGTCTCCCTGTGATTCTGGTTGGAGCCAGGCGCCTGTCGCCAGCAAGGTAACACCCCGAGAAACGCCCTATGAATGGTTTATAGTGCTGTTTTCATTGTATTGAATGTTTCCCGGCGTTTATTTTAATCTTCCGCTGCGCCGTCGGGAGACGGGATCCGGATCCGCCACAGTTTTCCAACATAGTTGACAGCTTCGTCTCTCTGTTTTTCTTCCCTCTCAATTTGTGCACTGTGCAACACTTAATATGTCAAAATCACACTTCTTCAATCAGTGCTTCTTGTATATATATATATGCTTCCCCAAATATGGCCGTTGGATTAATTCCCATGCCTTTCTGCGCTTGTTATGGCTAATTTTTCTTCTTTCCAAGTTGGTACAATCATCCTCTGTACATTGTACTATTTCCCAGAATAGTACTAATTTTGTCCCCTTGATTTAAGGCATATGTACGACTCAATTTTAGCCATTGATTCCTTTCCTTTTAAATGGTGATTGCATCCAACAGCTTCTGTAATAGTATCTGCCAACAGCTTCTGTAATATTGATCAACTCATTGTTGTTGACAGCTCCTATTCTATTCTTCAACTACTGAAATCATCTTTTCTTGTTCGCATTTTCACTGTTGCGCTTGCTGTTGACAGCTTCTTGTTCAACATCGCTCATCAACTAATAACAACATCTTTTGTAAGTTCCTTGTTTGCATCTGTCATCAGCAACCTCACTATTCATCAGCAACCTACTGTTTCAATTGCTGATTTTTCGACTGTTCCATCTTCTGTTAACACTGTTCCAATTCAACAAATTCATTGGCCATTTTCTGACAGTCTTGAATATTTCTATCTAATTCGTTTCTCAGTAGTTGGGTCCGCTCGTTTACTTTACAGTTAATTTTTTCTTCATTGTCTTCTCAAACTGTTTCAATAGCTGGCGTATACCAGCAGCTAAAGAATCATCTCTTAAGCATGGCTGAGATCCTTCCTCAAATCTGATTTCTTCCTTTCGAATTCTGATTCCTTGTCTTCGTTTCCTGCTTCCTCCTCATTGATCTCATCACCTCTGTTTCCCCGGTTGTGAAGCTCGAATCTTGCAGAGTAGATTCACTTTCTGAAGAATTCCCGTCCCAATCCATTTATGTCTCCATCCATAGAATTATCTATAATTTATCCACCTGGTTCTTGACGTCGGAGATCAGGTTGGCGTTGCACGACAGTAGCTGTTTCAGATTTTCCAGCAGAAACTCGATGGCGGCGTCCGCCATCTCTGCCGCCCAAAACCTGTCGGCCGGTTCTTGGATGATCGACTACACATCTTCCAGATTTCTCTGTTTTGCTTTGATCAGATTTCAGACTTCCTGTATTTTCAGCACCTTCTCATTTACTGGCTGCACAAAATCTGGTTCTTTATTCAGCTGCACGTGTACCAATTTCAATGTGTTAAGCAATGATTGTGCATCCAACAGCTGTTTGTGATAGATATGATGACGTCACGGTTGCTGCCACCATCTTCTTCAACATATATGATGACCTCACGGTTGCTGCCACCAGCTTCTTCAACATATATGATGACGTCACTGTTGCTGCCACCAGCTTCTTCAACTTATATTACAGCAATCTTCAACATATGTTTCACGTACACGATTTCAACAGTTCTCTTTCAAATTCGTACTGTTCATATCTCTTCCATATTCTTTTCTTCTTACAAAAAATTTCTGCACACTACGTAGATTTGTTAGAAATATAATAACAGGTTTTGTGTAATTCAAAACTAAGATCTGGATCTGTTATCCACATCCATCACTGTCTTTGCTATTACTAGATTTACCTACTAAGCCCCTAGGCTCACTAGCTTTCATGGTTGCAGGTGAGCAATCTTGAGAGCTGTACGGCACGAACTGGAATAGATCAAGGATGTGTGTTTATCGAAAGACCAGCGTTTCCATGCTTCTACAGGCTGCATCCTGTTGTGAACCAAATTTGTATCAGACTGTTCCGTTCTGAAGTGTCCTAAACTGATTTCCATCTATTTGTATTAAAAGATTTTTATGTAGTATTCGTACTTCGATTTTATTCCCTCTAAGCTGATACAGCCCGCGAGTTGTTTGTGTTGAATCTTTACATTATTACAATACTGTTTCCAAACCCATGTGTGATCAGCTCACGAAAAATTCACCAGTTCTCATGTTGCAAATTCCTAATCTGTTTGACTATGTATGAGATGAACCTTTCCTTCCGTACCACAAACATCCCTGAACGTTTGTTTTCCTTTAAATTCCATAAATTGAAAAAAAAGTTGTGCATATTTCCGTGAGCTTTCGAGATTGTTTTGAAAGAAATGTTGGACTAGGGATCCACACTCATGGAGTCGGTAAACGATTCAAAGTGAGGCGACTAGGATGTAGAGTCTAAATGATATTTTGAGTAATAAGGACTAATCTGTATAACTAAGACCTCGGACTTAATCCACTCGACAAATGATGACCACCTGGAAAGTTCGAATGAGGGTAGTTCGATAGATCATCAGGTCATTGTCCATCTGCATGCTTAGAATATCTCTATGTTTTCTACCAATCAAACGTGGTACTTTGCATCGCAGATGCTAGTCTCAAGATCGAGAGAACTTATCCTCTAGTGGAATTCCCAATCGACTAGGAACTCGTTTAGAACACACAGTGATTAATAGATGTGTTTCATGATAGCCATAAAATCCACTATCACATCTAACATACACTATAGTGGATTCAAGGTCTTTATCCAACAATTTTATGCAATAAAAGTAAAGATAAAAATGCCATGTAAATACAAATTATATGATTAAAGATCATTTTTACAGTACAATCAACAAAGCCCACTACCAACAGTTTGCTAGCTGGGCACCTACTCTAACATGAGGTACCTAAACCCAAAAAAATTAAATCAGACCCAACGTTTGATGGTATCTTTATTGGATATGCCAATAACAGTTGTGCATATCAATTTTTAGTACACAAGTTAGACATTCCTAGTATTCATGTAGGTGCAACCATTAAATCAAGGAATCCAATATTCTTTAAAACTATATTCCGGAGGAAAGAGGGAAACAACCCAAAGCTTAATGAAATCAAAGCAATGAAGGTTCAAATGAAAATGAAAAGTCTGAACCAAGTTGCAACAAAGAGGTATTGAACCCCGTCGCAACAAAAAGGATAGAATTGAAAAAACTTTTGGTCATGATTCATTTCTTATATGTTTGAAAATGATCCAAGGACTTTGGATGAAGCTCTATCAAGTCCGGATGCTCCATTATGGAAAGAGGCTATCAACAGTGAAATCGAATCCATTATGCATAACCATACATGGGAATTAGTAGATCTCCCCCTGGTACAAAACCTTTAGGATGTAAATGGATCCTAAAGCTCAAATACAAGACCGATGAAACTATTGATAAGTACAAGACAAGATTGGTAGCTAAATGATTCAAACAAAAAGAGGCATCGACTATTTTTTATACTTATTCACCAGTGACAATGATTACATCCACACAGATGCTCATAGCTATTGCAGC
Organism: Dorcoceras hygrometricum; assembly: GCA_001598015.1. Taxonomy (NCBI): domain Eukaryota; kingdom Viridiplantae; phylum Streptophyta; class Magnoliopsida; order Lamiales; family Gesneriaceae; genus Dorcoceras; species Dorcoceras hygrometricum. Next base: position 81,983 of record KQ999879.1, on the reverse strand, counting down.
ATTGCATGACCTTGAAATATATCAAATGGATGTAAACATCATTTTTGAAAGGTGAATTAGAAGAAGAATTTACATGGAAAAACCCGAGGGTTTGTTGCTCCAGGACAAGAGAAAAAGGTGTGTCGACTAGTTAAGTTCCTATATGGACTTAAACAAGCGCCAAAACAATGGCATGAAAATTTTGAAAAAGTAATGATGTCAAATGGATTCAAAATAAATGGGTGTGACAAATGCATATATGTCAAAGATACATCTAAATAAAAAGTAAATTATATGTCTATGTGTTGACGACATGTTGATTATGAGGAGTAATTACAAGATAATCATGACGACAAAGAAAATGTTGACTAATGACTTTGAAATGAAAGATATGGGTTTGGCCGATGTCATATTAGGAATTAAAACTCTTGGAACATCTGAATGAATAATATTCACTCAATATCAATATGTGAAGTCTGTATTAAGAAAGTTCAATGCTTTCGAACTCTTAGTAGTGAAAAAACATATGGACCTAAGTAAACACTTAGGAAAAAACCATGGGCAACCTATATCACAATTGGAACACTCTTGGATCATAGACAGTTTGATGTATCTCACAAATCGTACACGTCCGGACATTGCATGTGCGGTCAACAAGCTAAGTCATTTTACAAATAGTCCAAATGATACCCACTGGCAAGCCTTGATGAGGGTTCATAGATATTTCAAATATAGTCTCAACTATGATTACGTTACACAAAGTATCCTGCATCGTTAGAGGGCTATTGTGATGCAAATTGGATATCGGATACAAAAGACTCCAAATCCACAAGTGGATATGTATTCACAATTAATGGAGGAGTATTGTCATGGAAATTGTTGGATCTGTTTATACAGATCAGAATCTAAGTTTTGATTCACACAAAATTTGTTATTATTCTACTAACATTTTACGTGCGATGTGCAGTGCACTTGATTAAGGAGAAAGTGAGACATCGAGACTGGAACAGTGAGGGGATGCCCAAGTTGGAACAGTTGAAGATGTCTACGCTGGAATAGTGAGGGGACGCTCGAGCTGGTACAGACAAGACGAACAGGATGCAGGGAACATCAAGCTGGTTCAGCAGCTTGGTACAAGAGCAACCAGACATCAAACGCAAAAAGATTCGGTGAAGAGCAGAATTGTTCAAGCGCAGATCAAGTGCAGCTTACAAGGGCAGATTAGAGACCAGCTGGTTAAGGTCAAACCAGCTGGACAAGAAGAACAAGAGCAGCTAAGTACAAGAGCAGATTACAAGAGAAAATTAGAAGATCAGCTCAAGAGCAGATGAGAAGAGAAGAAGAGAGCTTTGAACAGCTCGAAGTAAAGACCAGCTCAGCGCAAACCAGAACGGAGATAAGCTGGTAAACTGGTTAAGGTCAAACTAGTTCAGATAGCATGACAGTTGCTATAAAATCTACGAGCAAAGCGATTTGAATACAAGACTATAAGAAGATTGCGTTTTAGTATTTAAATCGATTTGCTTGTATTGTCTTCTCAAGTACAGTGATCACGTGCTTAAAGTGAAGAAAAGCCTGCAACACATTAAAAGACAAAGGACGCAGAATACAACAGTGACAGAAGACTTTCAACGGCTGTGTCCAACGGGCAAATATCTGTGTCAGGCTATATATATCAAGAGCAGAGAACAAGCAGAAGATAGATGCGCACAAGTGAGAGAAGAGCGAAGAACGAAGTCGATATGGTGTTGTGCAAATCAGAAATGTACAAACAGAAGAATGCACAACACAAGCTCTGGGAAGACATTGGTGAAACCAGCTCGGACAGGAGCACTTCCTAGTGTGTGAGATTTATCTTCGAGAGATTGAGCGTACACTGTAAATCTCACACATGATTCACTCACATATATTTGAGGGAGATGATTAGATTAGCTGAGTGAATCAAAACAAAAACGACTTCCATTGTAGTCTTTGGACAGAGACGTTAAACAAGACTACATTGTCTTTCGCACTGAGACGTTAAAGAAGTGTGTGTAGCCTTTCTCACTGAGGCGTAAAATAAGTGAAGTTAGACACAGGCAGCTTGCGGGCTGGTGTGCAGTGGTGGCTAGAACTTCTTGCAGCTGTTGGTCGTAGGATCGGGTTGCAGCGAGGGCCGCTGTAATCAAAGTCTTCTAGTGGATCCTTCCCGATTGCGGAAGAAGGGGAGACATTGGAGATTGAGCTCCGAACTTCCATAAACAAATCGCAACGCACCGTTTTACAGCCTTTTGCATTTTCATTCATATGCACTGCATGTTTTACAACTGTGTTAAACAGAACCGTTAATAAGCTTTCGATTATAAGTGTTGGTCCGATATTAAGGATCAATAAGAAAGATCAGCAGCAATAGCGTGTTTGATAAAAACCTTTCGAAAGAATTTTGCTCGCTGCTGATACTAACTCTTGAGCTGCAATAGCTCGTTTGTTCTTGAACATGTAAAATCAAAGCCTTGAGCACCGGAAACAGGATCTGGTATGATTTAAAAATCATGCGGAAAATACCAGAACTGAATCCTAATATTTTAAAACAACTCAAACAGATTTATGTACAACATAAATCTGTTCAAGATTCGTGCTTGTGTGTGCTGCTGAAATGTGTTTAGGCGTGCAGTGCTAAATGCTAACTGTAAATGCGAATGCTAAAAGCTTAAAGGAATGGACCAGCAGGTTTGTTTCTGGAAGTTCGGACTTCAATGTCCTACATCTCCCCTTCTTCCACCTCGGAAGGATCCACTACTTCAAATGCACAACAGCCTCAACTGTGTGACTAACTACATACACAAGAGTTTTACGTCTTCATGCTTGGACGGATCTGTTGAACATATTTCGAGATTCATTCACAAACAGATGTGAATGAATCCGGGTGTGTGAGATTGATACAATGAACGCTCAACTCTCTGTTTTTCTCACACACGAGGGAAATGCTCTAATACAAGCTAATTCTAGCTACACTGTCAACTGCAATGAAACTCTCTCTCGAATGATTAGTTGACAGCTTCACTTCAGATTATTTTCCCTCTGTTGGTGCACTGTGTAAACAATGAAATTCTCCCACAGTATGTAGTTGCACCAACTGAACGAACACTAAGTGTCTCGCTCACTCTGCAGAACACTTCTTCAAAGGGCGTTGCCTCAAATATATAGCCTCTGCTGAAATTCTTCCCGTTGGAAAGCTTCCAAAAACTCTTCAGCGCTCCAGAAGGCTAATTTTGTCTTCTTTCCATATGCGTGCAAACATCCTCTGTA
>KQ999879.1:26747-52480 GCA_001598015.1 Dorcoceras hygrometricum | reverse complement strand
TGGGAACGGGCCACAAACAGGCCCACTTTAAATGATAATCAAATATTTACAAACCGAAATCATACAAAACCTATCGCATACACCTAACAAATTGGGCACGGCTCTCGATCATCCCAATCATGCAATTAATCTAATTAACATGCATAAATTAAATAATCTATTATTTATCGCAAAATCATATCTTAATCATAAAATCGCATTTTATAATAAAATCGTATTTTGTCGATAAAATCGAATTTTAATCAACAAAATCATATTCTATTACATTAAAATTAAAATCACATTTTGCTAATTTTAATTGTATCAAATTGGGCTTAAAACAATTTTAGGCCCAAAAATCTCAAAATTTCAAAATCGACCAAAACGGGCCCGACATCGCATATCGGCCCGAAAACTTCACGGGTTTCCCGGGACAGGCCCGACCCAAACCCTAGAAGAAATCAGCCGTCACGACATCGCCGGAGCTTCGCCGGAGCGGCGGCCGGCCGGCGGTCACCACCACGAAAAATCGCACTGCGCAAGGGCGCGTGCGCGGCCGCTACAAGAGCGGCGCTCCATGTCGACGTCGTGCGCCAATTGCACGAGCAGCGCTTCGCCCGTGGCGGCACTCCTCCTTCCTCGACGTCGCGCAACCAGTGCGCTAAGGAGAGGCAAGTGGCCGGCCGATCTCCAAGCGCAACAAGCGGTGCCAAGCGTCGCCCAGCTCTCGCAATCGGTCGCGCTGGACATGGCCAGCGGTCGCGCGCCATGCTTGGCCAGCGTGCAGGCGTCATGCGCGCTCGTGCGCACGACGAGGGGGCCACCGCATGCGGCGGCGGCCGGTGGCCAATTCCAAAAATTTTTGAGTTTGCGTTTCTGAAATTTAAGACGTTAGATACAATATGGCAATACGTATTGATCAGATCCGAAAACCATGGCTCTGATACCACTGTTGGGATCCGGATCACGCCTCCCGGCGGGGCAGCGGAAGAACAAAATTAACATGTGCCGGGAGACGATCAATACGAAAAATACTACAAAATTCTATGACATTCATAGGGTGTTTTTAAGGAATACCTTGCTGGCAACTCGTGCCTGGCTCCAACCGGAATTACAAGAACGCCGGCTCTTCACGGTAGGTGGCGGTAGATCCGTCAATCAGGTCCATGACTGGAATCGATCTTTCTCCAATCAGCTTGCACTGGAAGGCTGAAGGATTTTATCGCCAACGGATTCTCCTCGAAAAACTAGGACGGAAACAATTTTCCGACGAGCGGCGGCGGCGAGCGGCGCACGGCGGCGGCGGCGAGGCTTATGAGAGGAGGGGGCGGTGCTCTTAAGCTAGGTTTAGGGTTTCAATTGAGTTGTTGTTAAGTTATGAAGTCTAGCCTTAATTAAATAGAATTAAGAATGTACTTGGACCGGCCCAACGGGCCCGGGTCCAACGGATGAACATTCAGTTCATCCCCATCACCAAGACTTCATTATAACTCCGATCGCCGATCAGATCAGACCGATCGACTAAGTTTCCAAAACTGAATACAATGATCTGAAAAACCATTTTTCAGAACCCCAGTGAAAATGACCGTTTTGCCCCTCAACATCGGCAAATCACGATTTAACCTCTGTTGACCTTTTAGGAAGTCGCACTCCCAAAATCCTCTTCGTATGCTCAACACATTGAGCTGAGTATCCGTGCGGGAATCTCGAATCCAGTACTTGTGTGACCCTCAATGGTTCAGGGATACAGCTAGCCGTGGGCCCACAACCATTGCGGCTCCGGAATCACAATTCCGGACTTGCCCATCGGATCATGGTAAGATCGTCTAGCAACATCGCCCCATGATCCCCTAGGTATCACTGATAGTGCCTGCAAGAACCAGTTGGTCGTGGTTAGCGTACAGTACGGTCCTTTCAATCCATATATCCCGATCAGATCAACGATCATTGGTAAGATCCAAGTGAGTCGGCAAACGGGTCAATGTGAGACGCCTATCATGTAGAGTCTCAATGACGTTTCGAGTCGTGAGGACTAATCAGTACAACCAAGACCTCGGACTTATCCACTCGACAAATGGTAACCACTTGGAAAGTCCGAAGGAGGTTAGTTCGATAGATCACCAGGTCACTATCTATCTGCATGCTCAGAACATCACAATGTTCCCTACCAATGAAACTTGGTACTTCGCATCGCAGATACTAGTATCGAACTCGGGCGGCCTTATCCTCATTTTGACTGCCCAATCGACTAGGAACGTGTTCAGAATACACAGTGACTATTAGATGTGTTTCATGATAGCCGTCATACCCACTATCACATCAAACATACACTTTAGTGTATTCTAGGTCTTTACTCAACGCAATTGTAAATCATCATACACACAATGAAAGTAAAGAATGCCATATAAATAAAATGCGAATATCATATATAAAGATTGTCATATACAAGAGTCTATAAACCCATACGCCACAAGTTGGCTAGTTGGGCATCTACTCTAACACAAAATGGACCCACATGAGAACTAACAGATGTGAGAAATGTCTTTGTGTGTGTGTTATTATCTTTGTATACATGACCAGCTGAGTAGTTCAAGACATCAGTTCACTACGCATCCTAGTATACTCGATGACGTTCCACTACGGAAGGTTCAGAGACACAAGCTACCTCTCTTGATGCATTGACCAATCGATTGGACTCTCGTAAGTGTCATCATGCATATTCGCATTAATTTTCATTCATGTTGGGGATTGTTAGAAAAATGGTCAAGGCCCAAAATTAATTATTCGAGATACGATCGTCCGATGAAAGTTGAAATTGATTTGTAAACTTGAATCTGTACTTTGATTAGATAGTTTTTGTGATGCCCAAACCATGGGAGCCAACGGAATTTGAGAAAATTTGAAAATTTTGAACAAATAGAAGGACCAAATTCGAATAAGTAAGCTGTATTCCCTTACGAAACTGAATCGAAGCTAGTGGCGCCAAAGGTAAATAGTAGTGAACAGGTTTGACAAAACAGATCTTGAATCACGATGCAAAATGCGATATTACAACTACTGAAACTCTATATAAGTTCACTATTGTTGTAACAGATCTTAATACAGTTCGTAAAAAGATCAAAAACAAGCTAAGACTATGCGGAAACACTGGCCGTTGACAAACACAATCCCCTGAATCTGAATCAACTTGCACCACCCGCCTGCTCCTGAGCTGCCTCACCTGCATTGGAAAAACTAGTCAAGTAAAACTGAATATAACAAAATCACATAAATGCAGGCATAAATGAAAACTGAAATCTCGCTACTGAAAGACAACTCGAAACTCAAATCTGAATTGCTTATACTGGATGATTTATGGTCTAGAGGCTCTCTGCTGGTCGTTGTGCATGAAGCATGTTAACTGATCAGTAACTCTCTATGAAGGGATTACAATATTTCCATAATCATGTCCCTTACATGAAGGGATTACGGTACTACTGTAATCCTGTCCCTTCCTTGAGTAACCGGGTACTCTATGCCATAACTTCTCAAATTTGAACTTTACTTTCTTTCTGAAATAGCTTTATACTAGCTCTTGATCGAAAGTCGATCACTGAAATCTGGTAGATTCATTGCTATGAAACTCATTTTATTTTAAAAAAAACTACTGAGTGTTGAGTTGGACTCGGAGCTGAGGACCAGCTCTGACGAAATCAACTCGAGAGTGCAAAACAGACGTGGTTCTAGGAAATCAGGTTTTCGTATAAAAAACAGATCTCAGTGGGAAAACAGATGTCACTAGAAAACAGATGTCACTGGGAAAAGAAAGGCAAATCAATTTGTGGTTCTATGGATTTTTGGGGCACTACAACTCTACCCTCCTTAATGAAATTTCGTCCTCGAAATTTACTTACCAAACAGCTCTGGGTAGAGACTACGCATATCTTCTTCTGTCTCCCATGTTTCTTCTCGCTCCGAATGTTTAGACCACTGAACTTTAACCATTGGGATGCTATGGTTTCTTAACTTTCTATTCTATCTATGAAGAATTCTTTCTGGTCGCTCCTCATAGCTCAAATATGGTGCTAGTTGGATTGGCTCATAGCTTAAAATATGCGACGGGTTGGAAACATATCTCCTCAAAGCTGATACGTGAAAAACATTATGTACCGAGGACAGATGTGAGGGTAAAGATAGTCTATAAGCCAGTGTTCCTACTTTGTTCAAGATCTCGAATGGACCAATGAACATTGGGCTTAGCTTACCCTTCTTCCCAAATCTCATTACACCTTTCATCGGTGCTACCTTAAAGAAGACATGGTCTCCAGATTCGAAGCTTAGCTCGTGGCGTCTGACATCAGCATAGCTCTTTTGCCTGCTTTGAGCAGTTCTCAATCGATCTCTTACTTGCTTAATAGTTTCAGCAGTCTGTTCTACTAAGTCTGGTCCCAATCCAGCTCGTTCTCCTATCTCATCCCAATGAATGGGTGTTCTACACTTTCTGCCATAGAGAGCTTCGTAAGGGGCCATCTGAATGGATGCTTGGAAACTATTGTTGTACGTGAATTCTACCAAAGGCAGCTTTGAGTCCCAGTTTTCTGAAAAAGCAACGATACAAGCTCTAAGCAAATCTTCTATTATCTGAATCACCCTTTCTGATTGACCATCTGTCTGGGGATGAAAAGTTGTGCTAAAGATTAACTTAGTACCTAAAGCTCTGTGTAGACTCTTCCAGAAAGATGACGTAAACTTTAGTTCTCTGTCAGATACGATGGAGACTGGAATCCTATGGAGTCTTACTATCTCCCTTACATACAACTCAGCGTATTTGCTCACATCATAAGTTGTCTTGACTGGTAAGAAGTGAGCAGATTTGGTAAGTCTGTCTACTATAACCCAAATTAAGCCTTGGACAGATCTAGGTAAACCAACTACAAAATCCATCGCAATACTCTCCATTTCCATTCTGGTATCGGCAAGGGTTTTAGCATCCCAGCTGGTCTCTGATGCTCAACTTTGACTAACTGACACGTCAGGCACTCTGAAACAAATCTGGCAACATCGCGTTTCATGCCTGGCCACCAATACAGCTTCTGGAGATCCTTGTACATCTTAGTGCTCCCTGGATGTACTGAATATGGAGCTGTATGAGCTTCTGTCATCAGTTCTGATCTCAAATTATTCACACTAGGAATCCACAATCTACCTCGAAATTTGATAGATCCTTCTGCTGAAGTATAGAGATTACTACCTCTCTCTATGTCTTGTAACCCACTTCTGCAACTGTTCATCTAACAGTTGTCCTTCTTGGATCTGATCCAACAGATTTGATAGAATGGAGAGATCTGCTAGAACTGCGCTACTATAATGGGGAATCAGCTCTAGCCCAAAATTTTCAATCTCATAAGCTAAGGGTCTTTGGCTAGTAAGCTGGGCTAATCCTATAGATTTCCTGTTAAGAGCATCTGCCACCACGTTGGCTTTTCCTGGGTGGTAACTAATTGTACAGTCGTAGTATTTAACCAGCTCTAACCACCTCCTCTGTCTCATATTTAATTCCTTCTGTGTAAAGAAGTACTCAAACTCTTATGATCTGTAAATATCTCACACTTCTCCCCGTACAGATAATGTCTCCAGATCTTGAGGGCAAAAACCACAGCTGCTAATTCTAAATCATGTGTGAGGTAATTCCTCTCATGATTCTTCAGTTGTCTGGAGGCATAAGCTATTACCTTACAATCCAGCATCAAAACAGCTCCTAAGCCTAACTTATAAGCATCGGTGAAGATCACAAAATTCCCTTGCTCAGAAGGCATGGTTAAAGTTGGAGCTTCTATCAACGCTTGCTTCAACTTCTCAAAACTCTGCTGACAACCGGGGGTCTTCAAATTTAACTTGTTTCCTGGTCAGCGTAGTCAATGGAACTGCTGTCCTTGAAAATCCCTGAATAAACCGTCTGTAATATCCAGCAAGTCCCAAAAAGCTACTTACTTCTGAAACTGATCTGGGCACAGGCCAGTCTCGCACAGCTTCTACCTTAGCTGGGTCAACTTCTAAAACATCCTTTGAAATGATATGTCCTAGAAACGCAACTTTCTCCAACCAAAACTCACATTTGCTAAACTTAGCAAACAATCTCTTGTCCTTCAAAACTTGCAACACTATACGAAGCTGACTAGCATGCTCGGAGCTGGTCTTGGAATATACTAAGATATCATCTATGAACACTATTATGAATTGATCCAAAAAGGGCTAGAAAACTCTATTCATCAGGTCCATAAAAATAGATGGAGCATTTGTTAACCCAAAAGGCATTACTAAAAACTCATAATGACCATATTTGGTCCTAAAAGCTGTCTTATAAACATAGGACTCTTTAATCTTCAACTGATGGTATCCAGATCTTAAGTCTATCTTGGAGAACACTGCTACTCCCTTCAACTGATCAAACAATTCCTCAATCCTAGGCAAAGGGTACTTTTTCTTAATGGTCAGCTTATTCAGTTCTCGATAATCTATACACAATCGGAAACTCCCATCTTTCTTCTTAACGAACAGAACTGGGCCTCCCCACGGTGATGTACTAGGTCGAATAAATCCCTTATCCAACAGATCTTGAATTTGTTCTTTCATCTCTTTCATTTCTGCAGGAGCAAGCCTATAGGGAGGTCTGGAAATCGGAGCTGTTCCAGTCACTAAGTCGATAGCAAACTCTATCTCCCTATCTGGAGGTAAACCACTGATATCTTCTGGAAACACTTCTGGGAACTCGCTCACCACCTCCACATCTGAAAGTCGGGGTTTACTATAAACAGATAGAGAAGATAAACTTACTAAAAACCCTACTCCACCTTTCCTTAAACAGCGCTGGGCCTTCAAGGCTGAGACTAAGCGAGGAACTCTATGAATTCGGTCAGATCTGAATGAAATCTGAGATCCTGTGGACAGATTCACAACTACTGTCCTAAACTTAAAATCGATCACTACTCCATATATGGATAACCAGTATATTCCCAAAATCAAATCGAACTCGAGCATGGGTAAAAACAATCAAATTGGCGGTAACTACATGTCCTTGAAGTTCAAGCTCTAAGTCACGATATTTTCCACAAGATATCAGCTCTTCTCCTGATGGCACAGTTACGCAATAACCTATAGACAATCTCTCGGGTTTACGCGATAACTTCTTAGCAAAATCCTCCGCTATAAAGGAATGGGTCGCACCTGAATCTAACATGGCAAAGGAGGACAAACCAGCAACCACAATATTACCCGTAATCACAGTAGAATCTTGGTTAGCTTGTTCAGCTGTCATGACGTAAGCTCTGCTGGGCACCAGCTGTTTCGACTGAGGACAGAACTTAGAGATGTAGCCTTGAGCACCACACTTATAACATCGGCTTTGGCCAGCTTTACATTGTACCAGGTGATTCTTATGGCATTTGGGACAAACCGTCTTACTACTTCCAACTGGTACAACACTGATAGGTTGGGCTGGTATCGGTCTTGGCTCTTGGGGTCGCTGCTGGTTCTTATTATGCTTCTTAAATGGCCTCGAATCTGCCTGCTGAAAGGATTGCCTCCTCTGCTGTCTCTCCTATTCCACATTCTTCCAATCCCTCTCCACTCGCAGGGCATTATCTACTGCCTCCCTGTAAGATCTGGGTCCTACTAACCTAACATTCAACTTGAATGTAGGTATCAATCCTTCCACGAAGTGGCTCAGCTTTTCCTCAGGGTCCCTCCCAATAATAGGTACAAAGTAACAACCTCTCTCAAACTTCTGTACGTACTCTTGCACAGTCATACTCCCTTGCTTCAAGGTCAAGAACTCTCGCTTCAACTCAGACCTCTTGTCTGCTGTGAAGTATTGCTCAAAGAACACTCGTTTGAATTCTTCCCATGAGAGATTTGCCAAATATATAGACAGCTTTGCTCCCTCCCACCAGATCATTGCATCATCTCTTAGCATATAGATAGCGCACCTTGGCCTATCCAAATCTGTAATCTGAAGGTACTCAAAAATCACTTCCATAGACTTAATCCAGCTCTCAGCAACAAGTGGATCTGTAGTACCACTGAACTCCTTTTGTTTCTGTCTTCGAAACCTCTCCTGAGAATCATCATAATGTGGTCCCCTGCTACTCGAAGATGGCCATTGCCTCTGATAGATTGTTCTACCAACAGTTCTAAGAGTTGGGCAATACGAACATTGCTATCTGGGTTGGTTTCATCTACTTGGGGCATTCTTCTACATCTCCCTATTCCTGACATATTAATCTATAGCCTGCAATCCACCACAAAAGAACAACAGAACTCGAAAGAGAAAGAATTCTTATCATAAAATAAAACTCACAAATCATGAGATGCGGACGATGAAAGCTGCTCCAGACTGGGAAGATGTGTTTATCTCAGGACCACGCTCTGATGCCAAGTTGTGACGCCCAAATCCATGGGATCCAACGGAATTTGAGAAAATTTGAAAATTTTGAACAAATAGAAGGACCAAATTCGAATAAGTAAGTTGTATTCCCATATAAAAAACTGAAACGAATCTAGTGGCACAAAAAAGATCTTGAATAACGATGCAAAATGCGATATTACAACAACTGCAACTCTATATAAGTTCACTATTGTTGTAACAGATCTTAATATAGTTCGTCAAAAGATCCAAAACAACAAAAGCTAAGACTATGCGGAAAACGCTGGCCGTTGACAAACTCAATCCCCCGAATCTGAATCAACTTGCACCACCCGCCTGCTCCTGAGCTGCCTCACCTGCATTGGAAAAACTAGTGAGCCTAGGGGCTCAACAAGTAAAACTGAAGATAACAAAATCACATAAATGCAGGCATAACTGAAGACTGAAATCTCGCTACTGAAAGACAACTCGAAACTCAAATCCGAATTGCTTATACTGGATGATTTATGGTCTAGAGGCTCTCTGGTGGTCCTTGTGCATGAAGCATGTTAACTGATCAGTAACTCTCTGTGAAGGGATTACAATATTTCCATAATCACGTCCCTTCCATGAAGGGATTATGGTCCTACTGTAATCCTGTCCCTTCCTTGAGTGACCGGGTCCTCTAAGCCATAACTTCTCAAATCTGAACTTTAATTTCTTTCTGAAATAGCTTTATACTAGCTCTTGATCGAAAGTCGATCACTGAAATCTGGTAGATTCATTGCTATGAAACTCATTTTATTTAAAAAAAAGCACTACTGAGTGTACAGTTGGACTCGGAGCTGAGGACCAGCTCTGACAAAATCAACTCGAGAGTGCAAAACAGACGTGGTTCTAGGAAATCAGGTTTTCGTATAAAAATAGATCTCACTGGGAAAACATATGTCACTAGAAAACAGATGTCACTGGGAAAACAGATGTCACGCGTGAAGGTCAGCTTTGGGTTATCTAACATATCTTAGGTGCGGTATAGGCATACAGATGTGACCAACAGCTTTGGCTAAGGAACACGGCTTATGAATAGTAGAAACAGATCTCACTGGAAAAAAACAGATCTTACTACGAAATCAGATCTTACTGCGAAAACACTAACAGAAATCTTATAGCAAGTGTTTCAGATTTTGGTAGATTACTCAGCTGTGAGCAACTCAACAACAGATTTGGGTTAAACACAAGTTACGCGTAAAAACACTTGGCTAGGAACACGAAATACTGCTTCGACTCAGACAGATTCTAAACAAACTGGCTTCGCTTATCAAACCAGGACTTGCTCCTGATCTAACCCGAGTTGCCTATTCATTTAGATTCAATGTCCAGAGTCTTCACAGTACTTAGGAAAACGAGGACTTCTATTGGCTTTCTTACCTGTAATCTGTACAACTCAGTATATTTTTTAAAAAAAAAAACACCATTGCTGGCTAAACTTTCTGGTGAGTTTCCTCAAAACTAAAGCATCAAAGCCATGAATCCATAGCTCAACTCAAACATTAACTGAAACTGAAACAGGCAAGCATACACAGAAAAACAACGAAGCAATATATATTTTCCAAATGCATCAAGAATCAGATTTACTTGCCTGAAGATAGCAACGTGCAGATGATCGCGGCGGGAAGTCTCCTCAAGCACACTGGAAAACTAGTGAACTTTGAAAGAACTAAAAGTTTTAATTGCAACCAAAGTGAATCCAGAGGCTTACGTAAATCATTTTATACAAGGGAAGATGATTGAGTAGTAGGTAAAAATACTTGAGTAGGCATGGCTGCCATGCCACCTCCTTTGTCATCTTTAAAAGATTTGTTAAAAGTTCCCTACTATTATTTTGATTTATAAAATTACCACAACATTTTACTAAAACATAGCTCCCATCCGAAAAATCATTTTTATTTTCGAAAGGAAACATTTCTGGATTATTTCAGGTTTGTGCTTGGGCGAAATCCTTCCGGAATCTTCTGGACTTGCTTCAAATCTTAAAAAAAAAGGATTCAGATTTGATCTAGAATCTGAATGCTCAAAAATCTCAAAACAGCCCTTAGAAAAGAAAGGCTAATCAATTTGTGGTTCTATGGATTTTGGGGCGCTACAGTTTTGAACATTAATTTTACTCAGAACCGATGTATGTGAATGAGAAATTAAAACAATCAAAGCCCAATTATTGAGAAATGTGAGTTGTCCATTGGGAAATAATTAATACAAGTTGTAGTAGACCTGAGAAGGTTCCTCAAGGGTGAGTACGTAACGAAGCACCTATGAGACCGCGCCCGAGCCGGACCCGGAGCCGATGTCGATGCACATGCACGTCGCACTGTCGCAATGGACTATTTGAGGAGCACTTTGCATTTCACACGTATGCATGCATTGATGTGGCTACGATGTGGATATAGTGGTGGGTGATTGGGCAGGCTGTTCAACCATTGTATCGGATCGAAGGGATGTGATGAATAGCGAACGATGTGATCTAAACCGTTGATCACATAAGATGGATTTTGAAAAAACATGATCCAGGTCATTGGTGAAACGATGCAATGTAGAGTGTCTGATCTCGGATGGATGGATGCGATCTATTCATTCAAAGGGTTTTAGAAGGAAAGGTCATGATATTTCATAATAGACACAATCTGGACCGTTGGATATAGATCCAATGGATACGATTCAACCTTCCCTAAGAGTCATGACTATTCATCAAAAGTCCCTTTGACTCTTTGAATTCTATAAATAGGATCCCCCAAAGTCTGAAAAACACACCAAGAAATCCTAGAATTTCATCTATGTCACTCTCATACTCTCTCTTCATTCTGATCCGAAAAACATCTGAAAAGTTCACTATTCTCGTAATTTGATGTGCTCCTATTACAAGAAGTTCGTCGTTATATATTGAGAAAAGATTGCCATTGTAACGACCACGTTTTTCGAAATAAAATTATAATAATTTTGGGGTCAAATTGAATGATACTTAAAATTTGCACTTGGTCCAAACAATTAACCAAATACTTATGGGCTAAATTGCGAAACTTGATAGACTTTTCAAATCGCGCAATATAAAAAAACAGACTGGATATCTTGTCAATGCAATACGTACTGCGGAACTTGTATATATATATACATATCTCCAAAGATACAATTTCACTCACATTAGATTGAATAAGTGAAGAAGTGATCCGAAATGTTCAAAGGCTGTATCTACTCTTATATACAACAAAAAGACTGTGCAACAACACGGAAACGAATCGATAAACACCCCCGATCTGATCCAGCTCGCACCAATCAGCAACCTCTAAACTTGATTACCTGCACTTAGAAAAACTAGTGAGCCTAGAGGCATCAGCAAGCAAATCAGTATATAACGAAAGTAGGCAATAAAGGCATAATAATATCTTTAATTGTAACTTAAAGCTCATAAGCTGATAAAACTTGAAAGCAAGCTGATAGAACTTGAAAGCAGAATAACTCGTAAGTTGAATACTGAATACTGTAAACTGAAAACTGGGAAACTGGGAAATTGCAAAAGCATATGCTTGAAACATACTGAAAATATTTACTGTTATTAAACGAAGGAACATAAACTTTTCTTAAAGCTGTGGTTGTAAACAACCCTGTTCTTTGTTCTTATTTTCTATTGAGTTATGGAGCAGAAACTCTCCTTAGGTCAAGGTCGCTTGATCAAGCTATCATCTGAAATCAGGAACTGGGAAATAAATACAAACTATGCTGTGAAGGGATTATAGTTTGTCGACCATAATCTTGGTCCCTTCCGATGTGAAGGGATTATAGTTCATCAACCATAATATTGGTCCCTTCCAATGTAATTATAGTTCATCAACCATAATCTTGGTCCCTTCCAATGTGAAGGGGCACACTGGTTCGTCAGCCAGCGTCCTCACCCTTCCTATGTTGATCGTCTGTTATCTTTGCCATAAATCACTTTAACTTTGAAAAATACTTCCTTTCAAACTTTTTGTAAAACTTTCTTTACTTTCTGCTTTTATGTAAACTCTCTCCGATCTAAAATAGATCGTTTTCAAATATGGTTTGCTATTTTAAAACTCTTTTGATATTCAGAAGCTATTGGGAGTTCATCGGAGTTCAATCAAAGAAGAACACTGAAATCAGCTCAGGCTATAGAGATGACTAACGAACAAGAGATCTCTAGGCTGATGAACTATATCTTGAAGATGGTGTAACTGCGAACAGATTAGAGTTATACCTTCGAATCAAAGCTAAAGGAAAGAAGAATTAAACTTGAAATTACTGTCTCAGTCCAGAGTGGAACTAAGCTGAATCAGCTCGGAGTATGAACAGAACGCGAGTGTACTGGCTCAAAATAGAAAATCAGCTCTGAGCTGTTTGGTCAACTCAGATTAGGAGAAGTCAATGCAACTTAAATGAGTAGACTGAAATACAATGGTCAAACAAAGTCAACTCCGATCGGACAATTAAATCAGATCGCAAGCAGACTGGACAATGAAATCAGATCGCAAGAGGACTAGACAATGAAATCAGATCGTGACTTAAAAATCAGCTCGAGAAAAATAAGCAGATCGCAAACTTAGCTCAATAATAACTAACAGTTTAAAGATTTCCTTAATCTGAATTAATCAAAAATATCTAAGGAAAATTCTAGAAAAAAGTACACGTAAGCTGCTTGTAAGCTACTAAAACAAAAAACGTAAGCTACTTGAAGAACATCCCAGAAAACTCAGGAAGAAACTGGATCGAACATCGTAAAACATTTTTTTAACAGAATTTTCTGAATCAAAACTTCAGCAAACCAACACTTTATCAAGAAACCATCTTTAACTCAAATCTGTTTGAAAAACTTCAAAGAAAACGTTTCTCAAACTTTTAACACTCATACAAGCATGCATGCAGGAAATCAATATATGCTTTCGAAAGTGCAGCAAGAAACAGAGTTTACTTGCCTCAACTATTAAACAGAGCTAATAGAAATCTTCCGGCTTTGAACCACTTACAACCACGATCAAAATCACTTTGAAGGAATTTTGAAACTCTAGTCGGCGGAGAGCTTTTCCCACAGTATCCACCGATTTAATAATAGAAATTGTGGGAAGAAGTTTTATAATGAGGGTGAAGGTATTTGCCACGTGTATTTATAGGCAAATTAAAAGCATGAGGTCATTTTGTCTTTAAAAATATTTGCACCGACTGATTTAAAATACCTTGGATCGTGCTTGATAGGGTTCGAACTGGCTAACTCCTGCGAACCGGGTTCCTGTCTAGTCTAAAAATTCAGCTTGGACGAAAACTGAATCACTGAACTGATGCTGAAGAAGGGTACTGAAAATAGCAATTAAATCCCTGGATTTTCTGGGCGTTACAACCACTACTTTAAGCACCTAGCGGGACAATATCGTTTTAGACAAATAGTGTACAATATTATTCTCAACTATTCTTATTCAATCAATAAATGCCAACACCTTGTATATAGGTTCTTATAAACGCGTGGCACGTAACAAATTGAACATGCGATCCAAACTTGCTATGGAATCACGTTTGACGATAGAGCATCAACGATGGTTTTTGGAATCTGCTTCAAATATGAAATGCTGCAGAGATAGACCCAAATTATAGCCTCAAATAATGACTTTACCTCAGCTTTCACGTACATCAATCCTAAATACTAAAATACTGCAAAATTTTCCAACTTAATTACATTTCCGGAATAATATGATCACTGAGAGAAGTGAAATAAATAATTCCCCGAATAAATGAACGCTGATTTTGCAATGATGTGAATCAATAATTCGGTGAAAATTTATTACTCAACAATACAACGCCCAATCTAGGGATGACAACGGGACGGGGCGAGCTCAGTTTTGCCATTACCATCCCCGCCCTCGAATAATTCGGGGATCCCCATCACCATCCCCATGGGGATCGGTTCGGGGACGGGGATCCCATCCCTGCCTCTAATACTATATATATATTATTTATTAATATATTATTAATACATACATATTTATAATATATCGGATACTATATATATAGTCTATTATTATTACTCAAAATAATATATTATTAAAGAACAATATATATATGCATATAAATGTTATTAGATTATCACATAGTTTGGAAGATTTTTATTCATCTATAATATATATATGCATATAAATGTTATTAGATTATCACATAGTTTGGAAGATTTTTATTCATCTATGTATGAAATAAGAATAGTAATATGATTTTTATTAAATAATAATAGTAGTATTATTTATATATATATATACACACACACGTTATGGGGGCGGGTTCGGGGATTTCGGGGATGTGGGTGCTATTACCATCCCTATCCCCATTTGATTCGAAGATATAAAATATTCCCCATACCCGCTCCATTTCGGTTTTCCCCGCGGGCCCCCAAACCCACGGGGAAAATTGCCATCCCTAGCCCAAACAAATGAGTGTGACGAGTATTGATTAGTTTTAGTTTCACAATATGAGACCTATTTTTAAAATAAAAAATAAATAAAAATATAAATTAAGTCAAATGGAGTGCATTATTGTTATTGACTTGTGGAACTAACAAGAAATTAAACTCGACATAGAATTAAAACCTTTTTATTCTCGTGATAACTCATTCGGATCCACTATAGGATCTCCGGACTATTCAAATTTAGGTAAACTATGGTGATTTGATTGTGCAAAATTGTAAATAATCATGGGAGTCCACGAATCCATATTCATACCAAATTAAAAAACTCGGAGAAGCGTAGTCCTCTAAATTATCAAATTTTATGGATGTATTCAATCCAAAGATTTAATGACTTTGTTTAATTGATAGATTTTTGTGGAATTGATTGAAAAAATTTGTTTAATTTTATGGAATTTCATGGAGTTATAAAAAGAAATTAATGGATTGCATTAAACATTTTTATAGATTTTTATAGAGATTTTTATGGATTTGTAGGGACTTTTTATGAATTTATTTGTTAATATAGTTATGAATTTTATAATTTTAACTTTTCTAATGATTTTTTTTGAACTTATAAATATATAAATTTTTTCATTTAAAAATCTTTATTAATATACTACATAAAAGAATCCAAAAAATTGAAATACTAACATACTGCATCTCAATTAAAATTTATTAATAAAATACTATTTATGCACAAAATCAATTTTTTAATCAATTCAACACTCTTTCTTTAATAAATAATAAATAATCAAAACAAAGCCACTACAAGCTCTACTTGAGTTGTATATAGAAATGGAGGAGCTGCTTTAAATTCTTTGAAGCGTGATCTGAATATACCAAACACCATCTCAATAATGGTTTCTTCTGTGCTGATCTTCGCTCTAAGCTGGATCAGCTTAGATATCTGCTGGACCAGCTTGGAGGTCCTCTGTTGGATTAGCTTGGAGGTCCTCTACTGGACCAGTTTCGGCGTCCCCTTCTGTTCCAGCTCGGGCATCTCTGTTGGGATTGGTCCGGATCCGCACCCCGGCAGGCAGCGGAAGAATAAAATAGAGTACCGGGATGCGATCAATACGAAAAATTCAATCATCAATGTATCAACATACATAGGGTGTTTAGCAGGTCACCTGTCTGGCACTTGTGCCTGGCTCCAACCGGTGTTTCAAGAACCCGGCGCTTCTCGGTTGATTGCGGTAGATTCGTCAATCCGGTCCACGACCAGACTCGAGGCTCCTTCGTCAGACTGCACTAGAAGTCCTGACGAGATCAGCACGATCGGATTCTCCACGTCGAACTGGCCGGAAACAGTTTTCCGCGAAGTTGCGGCGGCGCAAGGGCGGCGGCGGCGGCGTCTTAAGTGGAGAGGAGGGGAGGGCGGCTATGCACTAGGTTTAGGTTATGATGTAATGTAATTGAATGAATTAGGTTTTCCCTACCAATGAAACATGGTACTTCGCATCGCAGATACTAGTCTCTAACTCGGGCGGCCTTATCCTCATTTTGACGGCCCCATCGACTAGGAACATGTTCAGAATACACAGCGACTATTAGATGTGTTTCATGATAGCCGTCATACCCACTATCACATCTAACATACGCTTCAGTGTAATCTAGGTCTTTACTCAACACAATTGTAAATCATTACACACATAATGAAAGTAAAGAATGCCATATAAAAGAATGCGAATATCATATATAAAGATCGTTTGTACAAGAGTCAATGAAAACCCACACGCCACAAGTTGGCTAGTTGGGCATCTACTCTAACAATCTCCTCAATATGCACAGTTCGTATCTTTCAGCTCGCAGCTGTTCTGCTATAATGCTCTCTTCTGTTCGTAGCTGATATACTACAATGCTTTCTTCTTCAGCACGCAGTTGATATTTGAATCAGCTCGCTTATAATCTGAACTAGCTCGAATCTGATCCGAACCAGCTTGCGTCTGATCCGAACCAGCTTTGGCCTGCCACTTGATTAAAACTTTAGAAAGATAATAGCAGGTTTTTTGTTTACCAAAATTAAGATCTAATCTGTTACACAGATCCAACAACTCCCCCTTTTTTGTGGTAAAAAAACATGGAAAACAAAAAGCACGAAAGTATTGAAATATTTTCGAAATTCTATACTTTTTTTTTTAATAAAACTAGATCTAGAAGTCAAAATGGTCTTGAGCCGCAGGACCACCGTAGGGGTCAGATGAGACCGATTCCTCCGATTGTGTAGACATGGAAAAACATTGAGTCATGAACTCAGAAAAGCGATTTTGTAAATCAGGGTCTTTTTTGAAGGCATCAAGGAAATCTTTTTGAACAAGATCAAGATTATATTTGGATTTTGGAGTAGGGGATGGAACACTTGATTTTTGCTTATGGTCTTCTGAAGAATATTTGGATTTTTGACCGGTTGCAAGAAAATGTCGGACAACATGCTCATTAGAGAGGGGGTTTGGAATTTGCCCCACCATTTGATGCGATGAGTCCGAATGAGGGAGAAAGGAACGAGGTCTGGGTAAAGTTTTTGAAAATCAAAGTCCCATGCAAAAATCCATGGTACTTTAAACTCAGAATTTGAGTGGTTTTTGAAAATTATTGAGGCAGGATGACTCTGAAAAAACTTCTAAGCCTTTTTTGATATCATGAGGAAGGATGGACGACTCTGAGCCCATCCGTTCAACCACTCAAAGAACCAAATGGGGAAATTTGAATCACAGCCAGAGTGAAATGTGAAAATCCATGAATGAGAAAAGGGCCTGACATAAAATGTTCTGTACCAAGCGTGTTTGTAATCGATGTGATTGAAAGTTTGAGGTTGAAAACGGACTGAGAAAGGTCGGGTTTTGAAAATTCCATCCCATTGGATGGCAGCAATGACTTGTTTAATAATACATTTTGAAAAATTGTTTCACCTTTTGAATCATTTTTGTGGAAAATTTCAACAGAGTCAGTGCCCACAAGAATGAGCTCATAAAATTTTGAGTTTTTTGTGAGTGGTCAGTCTCCCAAAATTGATTTGGAGAAAAACGGCGCGAATGTAGTCATGTTTTTTGTTATTTTGAGGAATTTAAGAAAAAGGGGCGAAGCCAAGGTCTTCGGGCCATGGTTTGAAACATACTTGTATTCGTCTTGAGCCGGAGGTGTTGTGTAATGCCTAGAAATCCCTGAATACGTATAAATGAGTGCATGAATAGGAGGAAATTAATTTTAGATGATTACATATCATTTTATGTGATTTATTTATGATTTTATGTTGCATGATATGCATGTCATGTTTTCAGTCTGTTTGAGTTACGAACGTGTGGAGGAGACCAGGGACGACCGAGATGAAAATAATTTGAGATTTTGAAGTCCTTAGATTTTTAAGAACAAATTTATTATTTTAAGCAGCAATTTCCGAAAATTGGGGTTTTTATGATTATTTTTTAGTGGAAACCCGTTTTCCGTCTATACGGGCTATTTTAAGGGACTTTATTGTATTTCAAAATTGGTAAGGCCTTTTATTTCAAAGATTGGAGATTTTAAAAGCATGGATTAGAGTTTTGATTAACTTGAGAACTTAGTGGAGTGGTAAGCTTGTAAAATTCCCTTTTAATTTCTTAATTAAGCATTAGGGGTCATTTTTGGCACCATCATTATTTCATACCACAAATCTTTGCAAAACCTAGCCTCCACTCTCCCAAGATAGCCGTACCTTCCTCTCTCAAACAGCCCCATCGAAAATTTCAAGAATTTTGGTGATCCAAGATGGTTTCTGTCTCGATCTCGCGTCCTCTATGTCGGTAACTCGCAGATTTCATCTTTCTCCAAGCCAGGCATGCAATATCTCTTCTTTTTCTCACCATTTAAGCCGTAATATTCTGTTTTAATCAATTATTGCATGAATTTAATGTGATTTGAATTGATATATGTTTATTGTTTGAGATCCATGCATAAATCATGATTTTTAACACGTATTTGATCCATCTCTTGATGTGCTTCGGTCATGGACGGTCCTTGAGGCTTGGGTTTGGTCCAAGGATGGTACCAATAATTAGATCGAGTTAGGATCATGAAAGTCCAAACAGGAAGCAATTTGGTCAAGGAATTAGTTACGAATTTTATGATCAGCACGTGTCCATGCTTGTCGTCTGTGCGAGACAGTAGAATTGTTGGGGTCGGGTAAGTCGCTCTATATGGTTTGTGTGGTCAAGGTTAATTTCAAGAGATAGCTCATTGCGTTATAGTCACGTAGGTCCAAACGAGAAGCAATTTGGTCAAGGAATGAATTAGTTATGAATTTTATGGCTAGCACATGTCATGGTTGTAGTCTGCACATGGGAAGTGGGTTTGCGGGCGTTAGTTTGGTTTATTCCTGATCGTTTTTTATTCTTGTTTTTTTTATTGACTAGTATATTGAGTTAGAGTGATGTGGATCGAAACGGAGAGTCATTGGTTAGAAATGTATTTTTAATGATTTTTACCGTTTTGTCGCTCTAAGTGAGCCTCGTCGGGTCATTTTTCTGAAAATTAAGATTTCGAGTTTTAGGGGTTGCCGAAGTTTGTGGATGACTTTATTTGATATTTTAAGCATATTTTAAGATGCTTTCTAGATTTTTTAGAATTTATTGGATTTATGAGATTTTTGACAATTTTAGCGTATTTTGCCGAATATTTTAAAGTCAAAATCCTTTTAGTTATGAGCCTAATACTTTTATCAAATTTTAAAGTCAAATTTTGGTCATTGGGATTTTATTTAGTCACAATTGGTCAATGAATATTTTAGAAAATTTTAAAGGTTAATTTCAAGTTTTGGGCCAAGTCATGTTAGGCAAAGTTCCAATTTTAAGTTAAGTCTAGGTTCTTTTTGGGCTTAGAATTAGTGGAGACTCCTAAACCAGTCCTTGATCGAATTAGAAAATGTAGAAGCCTGTGAATGTATATTTAAGTATATATGTAGTCTTCTATGTACGTAAATATTTTAAAGGAAATGATTAAATATACATTGACGGTCTAAGCTTTTAAATTGCATGATTTTAAGAAATGCACGCATCATGAAATTTTATGAAATGATCAGTCATGTCCTTTTTTAAGATAAAACCCGAGGGATTGAAGTGAGGTGACAAAGTTTAATGATTGGAGCTAGCCGGGTAGCCGGGCCCGGGGATCCCCTGTTTTAATGTATGATTATGATCCTATGGATAAATGTGATCACGACATGGTGAAGTGGCATAGTAGGTGCTTGGGATCCCGAGGAAAGGTCGGGTGAACCGCAACTCCACGTACGTTGGTCTTTCGACTGATCAGTCACGCGTCCGCTAGCATTTACTGATACGACTCATACATTTTTCATGTTACGTTATGCCATGCCTTATGTACGTTATATGTTAATATATGTTATGAAATGTTATGAACCATGTTTAAGATCATCCATGCATGCATGTTTTAATGTTATTTTATTACAAGTATGTGCTTGCATGTGACTTTATGTATATGTACCTTGTTATTTTAAAAGATAGAGCATGCTGAGCCTCTAGGCTCACTAGGTTTAAATGGTGCAGGTGATGACCCTGTGGATTTCATTCCGACTGGCGGTGAGGACCTCTGAGATTCTGTTGCAGCAGTAGCCCGTGGCCAATACGATGTCTCTATCTACGTCATGATACACATGTTATGTTTCCACTTTTTCATACTCTGATTTTTAACCAGCATTGATGATTTAATGTTTTTGAGGTTTTGATTTTATTCATGTTATAAAATGATGATTTAGAAAATGTTCAAATGTAACGAACCATAGTCTTTTCAGTTTATTTATTTCGCACATGTTTTAAAAAAAATTCTAGAGTCTGGTTCGTTTCAGTTGGTATCAGAGCGGTGGTTCTGGTGGGGTACTAGCCTGTTGCGTGAAGTTCGGAAGTCGCACTGTCATTCTGTAAGTTTTAGAGTTTTATGATGCATGTTTATTTTCACACGATGCATGTTCCATTTTCAGCATTAATTTTACTTTAGGAGTTTTATAGTTAGACGCTTAGTCATGTTAGATTTACGTGAAGGGCTTGGGTGTCAGTATGCCTCCCAGACGTGCCAGAGACCAATCATCACCTCCTCCTCCCCCACCTCAGCAGTTGTTGCCATAGGAGAGGGCTAGCGTGGATATGCTGGCCGGGATCACCAGGATGCTAGAGAGGCAGTCACAGCGTTCTGGGAAGTCTTATGAGGAGGATGTGGCTGAGCGGTTCTGCAAGCAGGGACCCAAGTAGTTTCTCGAGACTACAGATCCGCTAGTTTCCGAGTAGAGAACTACTAGGAGATTTGGTGCCTTAGGTTACTGGATTGATTTAAGTAAACATGTTACACCTTCTAGAACTTGCTTTGGGAACTTAGACAGATAGGAATAGCGAACATAGAAATGTGTTAGGCTTCTAAACTGCTTTTTGGGATCTAGTTTGATCATAAACGCGTACTTGTGTGACGTTTCTGTTTCAGGAGAGATTCATGTGCTAGGTGTCACTACCCTGCATTTCTAGACTCAAGGGCGACCCACTCGTTTATTTCGAGTGCGTTCACACAGAGGATGGGTATTTTCCGGAGATCTTGGGAGCAGCTCTCGTCGTGACGGTTCCGTCAGAAGAGGAGTTGCAACGACCAATGTCGTGGAGGGTTTGACGATGACGTTCCAGGATCACCCGGTCGGAGTGGATTTGGTCGTTTTGCCGATGTCAGGATTCGACCTCATCCTATGTATGGATTGATTGACGGAGTTTGGAGCGGTGATCGATTTTCAGCGGAGGACAGTGACTATCAGGCCGCCAGGGAGATAGGCCTTCTTATTTGAGGAAACAAGAAGACCGCGGAAGCCCAGATTTATATCTTTTCTATAGGCCAGGAAGCTAGTTGAGCTCGGATGTCAGGCGTTCTTGGCCAGTGTTACCGGTACAGGATATTCAGCAGGCCCTTCACTGTCTGAGGTGGAGGTATTCAATGATTTTGCAGATTTCTTCCCTGACGATGTAGTGGGAATTACACCGGAGTGAGAGGTGGAGTTTTCTATCGAGATGATGCCAGGTACAGTGCCTATCTCTAAGGCACCATATCATTTGGCTCCTACCAAGATGAAGGAGCTGAATGAGCAGATTCAGGAGTTGCTCAACAAGGGGTTCATTCGCCCTAGCGTTTCTGTTGGGGACCGTGGCGGATCCGGATCACGCCTCCCGGCGAGGCAGCGGAAGAACAAAATTGGGCCGGGAGACGATCAATACAATTCAAAATGCTATGAACCATTCATAGGCTGTTTCTCGGGGTTACCTTTCTTGCTTCTAGGCGCCTGGCTTCGACCAGTCTTGCGAAGAAACCGGCACTTCACGGTAGGCGGCGGTAGATTACGTCAATCAGGTCCACGACCGGAATGGAGACTTCTTCGTCAGCCTGCACTAGAAGGCCTAACGAGATCAGCGCGGACGGATTCTCCTCGTCAAGTTGGCCGGAACAAATTCCGGTGAGGCGGCGGCGGCGGCGGCGGCGGCGTGCACCGGCGGCGGCGGCGTGAGGTTTGAGGAGAGGTGGGCGGCACTTTTGATGCTAGGGTTAGGGGTTTTGTGTCAAGTATTGTATGATTAAGTCTAAGTCTACTTTAAGTAGTCTTGATGATGGACTTGGACCGGCCCAACGGGCCCGGGTCCTACGGACGAACATTCGGTTCATCCCATCACCGTGACTTCATCATAACTCCGATCGCCGATCAGATTGGACCGATCGACTCAGTTTCCAAAACTGAATACTATGATCTGAAAAACCATTTTTCAGAACCCCAGTGCAAAATCACCGTTTTGCCCCTCAACGTCGGGAAATCACGATTTGACCCCTGTTGACTTTTAGAAAGTCGTACTCCCCAAAATCCTCTTCTCATGCTCAACACATTGAGCTCCGTATCCGTGCGGGAATCTCGAATCCAGTACTTGTGTGACCCTCAATGGTTCAGGGATACAGCTAGCCGTGGGCCCACAACCATTGTGGCTCCAGAATCACAATCCCGGACTTGCCCATCGGATCATGGTAAGAGCGTCTAGCAACATCGCCCCATGATCCCCTAGGTATCACTGATAGTGCCTGCAAGAACCAGTTGGTCGTGGTTAGCGTACAGTACGGTCCTTTCAATCCATATATCCCGATCAGATCAACGACCATTGGTAAATCGAGAGTCGTTATAGATCCGATAGATATGCATACATCTTGGAGAACGAATAGTGACATCGCGAGTGTAACTAGGTAAACACATTTACCTAAAACACTCTAGTACTCTGGCCAGAGATTTATACACTATTATCCCCTCAGATAGCATAGGATATCCACGCATGTCTGCGAGCGGTGAATCCTCGACAACGATGCATCGACTCCTACATGCATCGGGGTCTCACTCAATCCCGCCGCCTGATGACCCCAAGTGAGTCGGCAAACGGGTCAAAGTGAGACGCCTATCATGTAGAGTCTCAATGACGTTTCGAGTCGTGAGGACTAATCTGTACAACCAAGACCTCAGACTTATCCACTCGACAAATGGTAACCACTTGGAAAGTCCGAACGAGGGTAGTTCGATAGATCACCAGGTCACTATCTATCTGCATGCTCAGAACATCACAATGTTCCCTACCAATGAAACATGGTACTTCGCATCGCAGATACTAGTCTCAAGCTCGGGCGTCCTTATCCTCATTTTGACGGCCCAATCGACTAGGAACATGTTCAGAATATACAATGACTATTAGATGTGTTTCATGATAGCCTTCATACCCACTATCACATCTAACATACACTCTAGTGCATTCTAGGTCTTTACTCAACGCAATTGTTAATCATCATACAACACAATGAAAGTAAAGAATGCCATATAAATAAATGCGAATATCATATATAAAGATTGTTTCATACAAGAGTCTATGAACCCACACGTCACAAGTTGGCTAGTTGGGCATCTACTCTAACAGTTTCTCCATGGGGCGCGCCAGTTTTGTTTGTAAAGAAGAAGGATGGCAGCATGAGATTGTGTATTGACTACCGGGAGCTTAACAGAGTTACAGTGAAGAATAAATACCCACTCCCAAGGATAGAGGATTTATTTGACCAGTTGCAGGGAGCTTCGATTTTCTCGAAGATTGATTTGAGGTCTGGCTACCATCAGTTGAGGGTTAGAGAGGAGTGTTAGAGTAGATGCCCAACTAGCCAACTTGTGGCGTGTGGGTTTTATAGACTCTTGTACAAACAATCTTTATATATGATATTCGCATTTTCTTATATGACATTCTTTACTTTCATTATGTGTGTAATGATTTACAATTGCGTTGAGTAAAGACCTAGAATGCACTTAAGCGTATGTTAGATGTGATAGTGGGTATGACGGCTATCATGAAACACGATAAACACATTTACCTAAAACACTTCTAGTACTCTGGCCAGAGATTTATACACTATTATCCCCTCATATAGCATAGGATATCCACGCATGTCTACGAGCGGTGAATCCTCGACAACGATGCATCGACTCCTACATGCATCAGTGTCTCACCCAATCCCGCCGCCTGATGACCCCAAGTGAGTCGGCAAACGGGTCAAAGTGAGACGCCTATCATGTAGAGTCTCAATGACGTTTCGAGTCGTGAGGACTAATCAGTACAACCAAGACCTCGGACTTATCCACTCGACAAATGGTAACCACTTGGAAAGTCCGAACGAGGGTAGTTCGATAGATCACCAGGTCACTATCTATCTGCATGCTCAGAACATCACAATGTTCCCTACCAATGAAACATGGTACTTCGCATCGCAGATACTAGTCTCAAGCTCGGGCGGCCTTATCCTCATTTTGACGGTCCAATCGACTAGGAACATGATCAGAATACACAATGACTATTAGATGTGTTTTATGATAGCCGTCATACCCACTATCACATCTAACATACACTTTAGTTCATTCTAGGTCTTACTTAACGCAATTTTTAATCATCATACAACACAATGAAAGTAAAGAATTCCATATAAATAAATGCGAACATCATATATAAAGATTGTTTCATACAAGAGTCTATGAACCCACACGTCACAAGTTGGCTAGTTGGGCATCTACTCTAACAATCTCCCACTTGCCCTAAAGCCAACTACTCATCAGACGCAGTCCCATTATTTCGTGATGTTTTTCAAACAACGGTCCAGGCAAGGGTTTCGTAAGTGGATCAGCAATGTTGTCCGTAGAGGCGACTCTATCAACTGCTATGTCACCTCTAGCCACAATATCCCGGATTATGTGGTATTTCCTCAGTATATGTTTGGATCTTTGGTGAGACCTAGGCTCCTTTGCTTGCGCAAAGGCACCCGTGTTGTCGCAGTACACCGGGACTGGACCAAACAACTCTTGGACGAAATTCCTTATCCAAACAGCCTCCTTAGCAGCAGCTGATGCTGCGATGTACTCAGCCTCAGTGGTTGAATCCGCGATGGTGTCTTTCTTGGAACTCTTCCAAGTGACAGCACCACCATTGAGCATGAATACAAATCCAGAGGTTGATTTCGAATCATCCACGTCACACTGGAAGCTAGAATCAGTGTAGCCTTCCAGCTTCAGTTCACCACCCCCATAGACCATGAACATATTCTTAGTCCTTCGCAAGTACTTAAGAATATCCTTCACGATGCTGCGATGTACTCAGCCTCAGTGGTTGAATCCGCGATGGTGTCTTTCTTGGAACTCTTCCAAGTGACAGCACCACCATTGAGCATGAATACAAATCCAGAGGTTGATTTCGAATCATCCACGTCACACTGGAAGCTAGAATCAGTGTAGCCTTCCAGTTTCAGTTCACCACCCCCATAGACCATGAACATATTCTTAGTCCCTCGTAAGTACTTAAGAATATCCTT
>KQ999878.1:166255-201247 GCA_001598015.1 Dorcoceras hygrometricum | reverse complement strand
CAGTAGATCGCCCTCCAATCGAAGGACACGCTCTAGCGAAATGTCCCGGCTGATCACAAAGATGACAGAGTCCTCTAACTCCCCGACACTGCGAAGTCTCATGTCTCCCTCCGCACTGACTAAAAAATCCGCCGCCAGAACCACTACCTGAACCACTGCCAGAACCAGAGCTCACGGAACCAGAGGAACTCGAATGGCCCTTCTTCTTGAATTGCTTCCCTCGAGGTCGGAACTGCTGGTGACTCGACTGATGTGATCCCTGAGGAGATTGATACGACTGTGACACCGCCTGAGCTGGCTGAGAAGCACGCGCGGTCGTCTGATGCACTGGAGCCTCGAGATCCATCAAACTCTCCTCAATATCAACCGCATTGTTCACAGCTTCCATGAAGGTCGCCGATAAAGATCAGGTCTCAACCCTTTCAAGAACTTGTTCCTCTTCGTTCGCTCTTGGTTCGCCACAGCTGGAATGTACACTAGAAGCGCAGAAAACCGCCTCGCATACTCGGCCACACGCATGTCACCCTGCTTCAGGTTATCAAAATATCGAAAAGCCTCACAGAAACCATCCCAGGTGAGTATCGTCCCACTATCTCGAAGCATCCTAGAAGTGCCTTTCCACCAGCGCTGTGCATCATCCCGCAGCTGCAGCACTGCCAACTTCAGTCTCTTTTCCGGAGCGTACTCCAAGGTATCAAATAAATCCTCCATCTGAACAAGCCACGCCTCGGCCCTAGCACCACCCTCAGTACCGGCAAACGTCGGTGGGTTCGTCCGCTGAAATCGGGCTAAGACCAACTCCATTCCACCTATCTGCCTAGTGACATCCTCAACCTGAGCGTCGTCATCACTACCTACTCTAGACCCCTCCACGGAACGTCTAGTACTCCTACCTCCTTCTCGTCTCGGCGGCATCTAAACAAGCCTAGAAGTAAGATCTCACAGCAAATAGACTAACAAGACAGATAATAGATCACATAAGTCACAGAGGCAATCAAAATCAAATCAAAACTCTGTGCCTAGACTCGAGTGTGATCAAAAGAAATTGAGCTTATCCCAGTTTAAGCTCTGATACCAAAAATGTCAGGCCCCTTGATAATTACTAACAATTAACACATAATAAATGCATAAACACGGAAGCTTAAAATCAGGGCTTAAAAATTTTTCGAAATATGAGTTGACTCAACTCAAACACCACAGGTAACAACATAATATCAATCAAATACAGATGCCCAATACATGAAACACGGGGCATCCCCCGGCTCAATACATATCATATACATAGACTGGGACTCAGGGATGCGGGGATCGACCAGCTGAACTTCCACTCGGTCCAGCTTGGTTACCTGAAGCTCCTGCAAATGGGCAACACAGACCCAAACAAAACAAAAGCAGGAAACAAGTACGAGGTCAAGCCTCAGTACGAAAAGCTATCAAACAGCTACGCATGCAACATGCTAACAATCAATGCTATGAAATGCATGTGGCTGTCAAAGGAAATCGGTCAACTAGGCCAGTCTATCAACCGACAAAACATATCAAGTCGCCTCAATACCACGGTCTGTCAACCGGGAAATCATCGGTCCATGATCATCGGGGCCCGTCAGCCCATCACAGCTCGGCGGTAGACACTCATATTCAGTAGTCACCGCTCCGATGATAGCGTTGGACTGGTGCACAACACATCTGTTGATCAGCTCCAACGTGGCTTGGGTCATCAATCAAATCTGTCAAGGCCCAATATGTATGCATGTATGCCAATCAATATCAACGCTCAATGCATACAAATCATAATACGTGAAAACAGAATATCGATTTCAATCAATTCAACAGCTGTTCCACATAAACACATAACAGCAACACCACACATTCCACAACATCGACTCAGTCATGTTCACGCTCAAGCTGTAAGTGCTGCTCAATTCGTACCTTTTTTCTTCAATTTACCTAACAGATTTCTCAACAAAGTCACGGCAACACACGGCCAAGCAACCAGATTTCTGCTGGTTCAATCCACGCAACAGGGACTTCCCACAAATGCTGAAATCTGTTACAGGTACTCTATATCTTAGCTCAATTTCTGCTACACAATCACGTTAATCCTACGGCCGGAAGTATACTTCAATCATACACTTCTACGTAGGCATTAACTACTAAAAACCGAGCTCAAACTACAAGAATTGCTCACCCAAAAGCTCAAAAGAAACGATGGCAGAATCTGCTCAACGACACCAGCAACTCACGAACGAGCAGGGTCTTCGGGATTTCTCAACTCGTTGCTCTTAGCTTCCAAACTAGTATCAATCGAAAGAGCAAGTTGCAAGGAGTCCAGTGCCACCAAGAACGTTAAAAGCAGAGGCTGGAATCGACGGGAAATGGCGATTGAAAGTGACGGTGAACAGTAGATAATCGAGGGTTTGGAAAAGAGGAGATAAGGAATGTCTGGTTCAAAATAATTCTAAGTGTCGAACAACACTTCTATAAATAATCTCCCAAATCCAACGTCTGCTGATCATCAATTCAGTCGACAAGACCAACAAGTATCGACCAGCAGGTACCATCTCTTTCTTTCGTTAAAAGCCAGCAGAATCAATCAAATGCTGCATACGAAACTACAATCTCGAAACGACACCGCTCCAACTAAACAAAACGACGCCGCAGCGTTATACCGCAGGCAGCAGATCTCTTCAAAACAACCAACAACTGGTTCCAGCTGCAACATCCAAAGCGCAGCGTTTTAACTTAATCAAACGACGTCGCCGCGCCTACACAAACAAATCCAGTCGATGCACTTACAAAACCAGCAGGTGCATAAGGAAAACTCTCGCATCTGGTTACCACGTGCGTAATAGACGCTTACACAAATGACGACGCATGCAAACACCAGCATTTGCATGTGAGAAACTCCTGCTGCTGGTTTCTCACTATGACGCAAGGCACACGCAAGCGTTACTATCAGCAGCTGGTCACTCCTATCTAACACAACTGCTGAATCCCCTAGTCAACACTCAAAAACGTTGACCAACACGTGTCGCTTCCTCAATCATTCTCGCGCCAAAAGAAATATCGGCCAGCAGCAACCCTTCGAAACGAACTAAAACCAGCAGATGCAACGCTTCACGCCTACGTCACCCTACCGATGCAAACACCAGCAGGTAGCTACAGTACCGTTGACCAGCGTTGACTTCACCAAATTTCGATATTTCTCGCTTCCTTTACTAGCGCTGCGACTGATGAATCAGCTGGAACCATATTCCCTTCGTAATTCCCTAAAAAACATGTGATTAATCCCAAATTCAACTCAATTAATCACAAATCTAATTTCACAATCCTCACACTAGATATGCTAATAAGCGACGCAGACCGTTAGAATTTGAGGTTGGTGATCGTGTATTTCTCAAGATTTCTCCTTTAAAGAGTGTTATGAGATCAGATTTAAGGGTAAGTTAGCTCCTAGATTCGTTGGTCCCTTTGAGATTTTTGAGCGGATTGGACAGTTGGCTTATAGATTGAAGCTGCCCGATGAGTTAGCAGCGATACATGACATTTTTCATGTGTCAATGTTGAGGAAATATGTGTCAGGCCTCGTGCTCATAACAGAGTAAAAACACACAAACACATGCGGAAGCTATTAAAAAGCGGGTAAAATTTTCGCTTTTGGCCCGACGAGTTAAAAAAATATAATTTAAAATAATGTAATACTCAAAATATATCTAATTTTATAAAATCAACAAAACAACAAATGGCTACAAGCCATAACAAAACAATATAGCATACAACCACGAGTATCAGACTCCAACTACTGGATACAGCCACGAAGCACAGGGCAACCCCCTGGCTAACTCAACTGATACATATAAATATCCAATACGCAACTGGGATACTCTAACCACCTCCTGGGGCACCACCAGCTGGATTAAAAACACGACTAGCTGTAAAACCTGGGTTTCCTGAAAACAACACAAACTGGGAAAACAACCAAGCCCCAGAGGGACATGGGGTCAAACCCCAGTACGGAGAGAAACTATAAAACAGCAGTAAACAGCAAGAATAAAATGCAGATGCTATGCATGCAACCAGGGACAACAGCCAAAGGCTACAACCAAGAAAGGGAGCCAAAGAACTCAATGCACAGCTCAATGGAAATCTGCAACGGAATATGTGGCCACGGTGAGTGTAGGACATGTGGGTGCTACCCACTCACCCCTACTCGCCC
This sequence comes from Dorcoceras hygrometricum, assembly GCA_001598015.1. NCBI lineage: Eukaryota > Viridiplantae > Streptophyta > Magnoliopsida > Lamiales > Gesneriaceae > Dorcoceras > Dorcoceras hygrometricum. The sequence goes on along the minus strand of KQ999878.1, from coordinate 197,031 downwards.
ACCCTTACCAGATGCATCAACAACCCAACCTATGAACTGGGGTGGCTAGCCACTCGGCGCATAGGGGAAATGAGAGTGCGGAATCACCGCTCGCCCTCGCATCCTGGTAAGAAAACAGAGAAACAACTTCGAACAAATTCTGCAATAGCTGAATGGAATGCGTGTATGCAACATGCTGGAACAACAAACATATAACCATATGCAACACAACAATTACACACGGTAAGCATACACAGCTCTCTCACAGAGCAACACATCACCCAACAATCCAAACACAGCCATCTCGCAATTTATCCAAGCCAGGTTCCACGCTGAATTACAAGCTCAAGATCCGTACCTCAATTCTGTGCAATAACTACCACAACAAGGAGCCCGAGAGATCTGGTTAGGAACCTGCTGAAAACACAACGTACAAGCATAAATCTCATGGGTCACAAGCACAAAACCCACGGCTGGGAGTTACAACTCAAACCAACAACTAATCAACCCATAAAAATTAGCAGAAAGCTTAAATGAAGGCTAAGACTAAGATCTCAACAACAATTTGAAGTTCTACCTGCACGCACCAACACGCGGCCAAAAATCAGCAACTTCGTGATCTTGCTCTAGCCAAATACAGCCTCCCAGAAGGGTATCAATCGAAAGTGCTTTTTGAGAGGAGTCCAACGCTACCTCGAACATCCAAAACGGTTGCCGGAAACGACGGGAATCACCGGATAAACTCAACGGTGAACAGTACTAGGGTTCGAGAAACAGAGGTCGACAATTGGGAGAATTTTACTAAGTATGGGATCTGGTATCTCAAATCAAAGACCAAGTCTTTCTTAAATAAATATCGCGACTGCTGAAATCTGGTTAAAATGTCCACCGAAAAAACCAGCAGTTGCTCTACAACCATCGACTGATTCTCAAATCCAAAAGCTGGATTGTATAACACTCAAAAGCTGATACGAGACGTTGCATCAAAATTCTGCGTTCCAACTTAATAAAACGGCGTCGCATAGCTTACATCATCAAATCCGGTCGATAACCCTCGCACAAAACCAGCCGCAAGCTACAGTAGATTTGTCCATCGTTGACATCTGCTCTCAGCTGGACAACCAGCAGGCACACGCGAACAGATCCCACCAGTTGGTACCAGACGCAACACTCAAAACGGCGTCACACCAACTAATCAAAACGCTACCGTTTTTCCCTCAACAAACGAGATAAAGCAGCAGCTGGATACAAACATGCTACCAGCTTTCACTTAACAACGCATCCAGATTTCACTAAAACGACGGCGTTTAGGAATCTCGCGTTACCAAAACACGCTACGACTGGATTACACCAAATCGACCAGCTCTCACCACGAAACCAGATCTCACAACTAGGTCACTACTCAAAAATACGAAAACTTCCAGAATTGCTTAAAATAAGAAATCTGACCCGAAAATGCAAACCAAACTCACAATCAGAGATCTGAACCACCAGAAATCTCTAAAATCCGATTAATTCCAACAAATAAATCTTAATTACATTTCAGGTCTCACAATATGAGCCAGATCCATCCCATGTGTTGAGAACTGACGAAGTTGTGCTGGATTCTGCCTTGAGCTATGGGAAATATCTAGTGCAGATTCTGGATTAGAAGGAGAAGCAGTTGAGGAACAAAGTGATTCCGTTGGTGATGGTCCAATGGAGTAAGCATGGCCGAGAAGAAGCTACCTGAGAGGTTGAGGAGAAGATGAGACAGGACTGGCCTCATCTGTTTGAGCACTGATAGTGTAAATTCCAGGTAAATTCTGACACTTTGCTTCAAGTTTGATTAGATGATTGGGTTTGATTAAATTTCCCCTGGTGTTTGCCTTTGATTTCGAGGACGAAATCCCTTAAGGTGGGGAGAATGTGAGGATTGAGAAATTCGAATTTGGAGTTTTAAGATTTTAGAATTTTGAATTTTTGGTGAAATCTGATTCTCTGGCGTTTGGAAGTAAAACACTGTTGTTTCGTGAAATCAGGTGTAGCGCATTTCAGACATCTACTGTAGAGAATGAGTGAGGCGTCGTCATTTCGCTATTCAGTAGTAGCACTTGAGGAGGTATCTGCTGGCAGCAGGCGCGCAATCACGAGATTTAACGAGAAAGCGACACGTGTTGGTCAACCTTTTGGTGTTGACTGCTGATATTTTAGCGCAAATCAGCAGTTGCGATTGTGAGGGATTTATTTAGTCGAGCGAACAGCTGTTGGTTTGAGTGACCAGTAGTTGAGGTGAGACGACATCGTTTTGATAAGTTGAAACGTATCGTTTTGGGTGCAACGCTTTTGATCAGCTGTTGGCAGCGAAGGTGACGTTTTCTTTACGTCGTCGTCTGAATTGTTTAGCGTGACCAGCTGTTGGTTGTTTAGAAAGGAATATGTCGTCAGTTGTTGTAGCTCTGCGGTGTCGTTTTGATTAGTTGATGCGGCGTCGTTTGATGTTCCTTTGTGAATGCAACGTCTGATGGTTGCTGCTGGTTTCGTTGAGAGGAAAAGATGATTTCTGTTGTAAGATTCCTACTGTAGCAACGTCTGATAGATTAAATCAGCATCTGTTGTATGGAGTTACATAGACAAGTGTTGATCGACACTTAGAAATATTTTAGAGCCCGATATTTCTCATCTCCATCTTCAAACCCTCGTTTGGCTACTGTTCACCGTAACTCTTTTCCCGTCGATTGCCGCCGTTCTCCGCCGTTGTTTTGAGCGATTTTGGTGGCGCTAGATTCCTTGTGAGTTGCTCTTCCGATTGTAGAACGACCTTGGAGAGGATCGCGAAGTTGCTGGTTTCTTCGTACAGTGGAACTCGATAGTTCTTCCTCTAGTTTCAGCTTCTGGGTAAGGATTTCCTGCCATTCTAAGCTTAGTATTAGCTGCTAGTTCTTTGCTTAGAAGTAGAACCGGAGTTAGGTTCTTGGCCGTAGGAAATATTGTAGAGAAGTTATATTTGAACTAGTTATGAGTTAATTTTTGAGTTTCCTTAACAGATTTGAAGTCCTAGGTGTATCCTGCCGTGATTGCCGTAGCAGAAGGAAGCTGACTTGCTTCAGTTGTTTGTTCCGTGCCTTTGTAAATCTGTTGAGGTAGATATCAGCCGTTGGAGGTACGAATTGAGCAGATTTAACAGCTTTGAGCATGGACATGGCTGTGATTGATGTTATGAGATCTGCTGATGTGATTCTGTGCTTTTACGTGATATAGTTTGTTGAATTGTTTGAGTTATACATTCTGTTGTCACGTATTGAATTGTATGCAATGTGAATTGAATATTGAATGGCATACATGTATACATTTTGAGCCTGATTGACAGATTGATTGATGACCTGATTGATAGCCATGTTGTGACTGGCCGACAGATGTGTCGTGTCTGAAAAGTCCAACGGTATCATCGGAGTGGTGACTATCGGATTCAAGTGTCTACCACCGAGCTGTGATGGGCTGACTGGCTCTGAAGATCACGATCAATTATTTCCTCGGTTGATACACCGTGCGGGTATAGAGGCTAATTGAGATGATTTTCCAGTTGATACACTGGTCTAGCTATCCGATCTTTGATAGCCCGCATGCATATCATGGAATTGATTATAGCATGTTGCATGACTAACTGTTTTGATAGCTCTTCGTACTGAGGCTTGACCTCGTATTTCTTTTCCTGCTTTTGTGTTGTTTGGGTCAGTGTTACCCATTTGCAGGATCTTCAGGTAACCAAGCTGGACCGAGTGGAGTGCCAGCTGGTCGATTCTCGTTCCCTTGAGTCCTAATTTATTTTATGATATGTATTAAACCGGGGATGCCCCGTGTTGTATTGTATTAGGGATTTGTATTTGATTTTAGACTTGTTGTTACCTATTTTGTATGAGTTTGAGTTAACTCGTATTTTGATTATGAATATTTTGAATGATGATTTTGAGTTCAGGCCCAAATGATTTCGAAAAATATTTTTTTTAAGCCCGATTTTACGCTTTCGTGATTATGTGCTTAATTGTGCTATAATCTCTGTTTATTAGCATGGGGCCTGACATGGCTAGAGCTGGTGAAAGACTACGATTGCATCATTAGCTATCACCCCGGTAAAGATAACGTACTAGCAGATGCGTTAAGTAGAAGAGCTGTAGGAGTAGCTCAACTTTCAGTTCAGAGACCATTAACAATGGAAATTGATTATTTTGAGCTGGAGGTGATTACGCAGAAGTGTGCTGTGAAGTTAGCTGTGCTTACCATCCAGTCTATGTTAAAAGATCGGATTATGAAAGAGCCATCCAAAGACGATCAGCTTTAAAGCTTCGCATATACCACGCTACGAGCTGATACAACTGGCGCCTGATATTTGTTACAAAGAAGAGAAAGTACGGATTCTACTTAGAGAAGATAGAAAGTTTAGGAATCGAAGTATCCCTATGGTAAAAGTTCAATGGACTAACAATTCAAAACGGGAAGAAACATGGGAAGTTGAAGCAGATAAGCTTAGTCGCTACCCAAAACTTCTTAGGTGAGCAAATTTTGAGGACGAAATTTATTTAAGGAGGGTAGAGTTGTACTCCCAGAAATCGTAAATCCACAATGATAAATATAAATTTTTGAAGGGTTTAGTACCCTTCTTCAGCATCAATTCAGCGATTCAGATTTCGTCTGAGCTGAACTTTAGATGTACTAGAAACCCAGTCGCGAGTATTTCAGGAAGAATAAACCTAGGCACGGTTTGAGTTTCTAAAATGCTTTTAAAAAACTTTCTCCAACAAAATGATTACGGTTGGTAGGAACCCATGCCTTGTGTAAGTATTTTATAACTACTTCACTATTATCATTATTGGAGCTCATTTAAGGAAGTGGGGAGCTCTTCTACAACAAACCAACCAAGGATTTTCTTTAAAGTATTCTAAAGCTTTTCGATCGTTCTTGGGGAGAGATATTCTGTGCAAACTGTCGTTCAGCTTTGAGGCAAGTAAACTCTGTTTCTTGCTGCACTTTTGGAAAAAAAAATTGATTCCTCTTGCATGCCTGTATGAGTTTTAAAGGTTTGAAAAGGGAGAGATGAGTTCTTGATGAAGTATTGGTTTGCTGTAGTTTTGACTCAGAAAAGTTGTTTGAAAATGTTTTCCGAAGAATAAGTCATTCTGGATAGCTTAGGATGAGGTTCTGAGCTGATAGGCAAAGCTAATCAAGTTAGAACACTGTTTTGGTCAGATAAGCTTAGCTACTCTGTTGGAACTTCTCCAAAATGTTTTCAATAGTCGTGCTGGATGGCTAAGGATGAGGTTCTGAGCTGATAGGCAAAGGTGGTCTAGTTATAACTCTGTTCTGATCTTATATGCTCAGCTAATCTGTTTGAACTTCTCCATGCTATTTTCAGTACCCTGTTGTATTCTAATCTGATATGGTTCGTTCGATGATTTCAGTTCGTAGTTTTATCCTCGAGTTGTTAAAATTGCGACCTATTTATTTCCCTGAGCTGATCTTAAGTTCGCGATCTGGTTATTTTCCCTAGCTGATTTTAAGTCGCGATCTGTTTCTTTCCTTGAGCTGTTCTGAACTCGTGATCTGATTTCATTTTCCGATCTGAGTTGACTTTTTTTGAAACGCCCTCAACCACACTCAAACATTTTTCTAATAAATTTAATGAGGAAGAATTCTTTTTTAACAGTAACCCAAAGGTTGAAAAGATGCTTAAAATTTGACAGCTTCGAACACTCAAAACATAGGATTTGCGGAATACTTAAAAAAGATTTGAATAAAACCAATAAGTAACGTAAATTTGAAATCGCTTAAATTGTAACAAAATCCAACCATTTAAAACAGAAAATTTTCCAAAGCTGAAACTAAAAAAAGTAGAACTTGAACTGCATAAAACCAAATCTGTTTTCTCTCAAAACTAAAACTGAAATTCTTAAGTTAAAACCAAAACCGTTTTCCCAATATAAATTCTGCAGAAACGCCTGGTCATAGGGTGTACGTCAACCGACCGCGGCCATCTCAGGTTTCCTGTGAGACCCGAAAGATTATTGGATTAATAGAGTTAATTAATCGGGTTTAGCATAGACCAGATTTGGCCTGAACAGATCTGGGATGGGCCAGCTTTGAACTGTTACTCTTGGTGAAGCAATCGGGTCAGTATAAGTCTTTGAACAGCTCTGGGTTGTTGGAGAATTTTCGTGGAAAATGATCATATTTGAGTGTTGGTCAGCGCTGGATGATCGTATTCAGATTCAGTGGTGAAATCTGGTGGTCGCGTGTTATTCTGGACACACTAGTGAATTTTATTAGCGGATAGAGAAAGCGCGTTTGAGAGAAACCAGATTTGAGATGTGCGTGTTGTTAGTAATACATGGACAGGTCCGGTTCGTAGTCCCGGTTCGTAGTTATGGGGTAGACCGGTGCAGTTCAGGATTTCAGATTTGACTGGTATATGTGCGTCAGATCTGGGTGCGATGCGACGCCGTTTGGCGGATCAGATTTTGCTAGCTGGATGACGTGTCCTAGTTGAGTGAGCGATCCTCTGTGCGATGTCGTTTGGATGAGTTCCAAATCTGTTTTGGCGTAGAGTCCAGATCTAGAGTGGTACTCAGATCTGAGTTGGGATCAGCTTTGGGCCTTAAGTTGTCGGCGGCTACTGTTTGTCAGATTTCGACAGATTTGAGTTATTAATAGAGGAATTTGACCATTCGATTGCGATATCTTTTCCGACACTTAGAAGATATTTCTTCCCGTAAGCTTAATCTGTCGCGATACCATAGCTACTGTTCACCGTAGCTTATTCCCTTCGATTGTCGATGGTAGGCAGTTCCGATAGAAGCAAGAGTGGTAGCGCTGGACTCCTCTTGTCAAGACCGTCTTTATATACCTCTTTAGAAGACTTGGGGTTAGCTCTAAGAGGATCGCGAAGGAAGCTACCTTGTGTAGTCTGTCAGCATTTGAGCAGATTTGCTTCTCCATTCAGGTAACGCTCTGAGCTAGTGATAGATCCTCCCTTATGCTTGGTTTAGAGCTGTCTGTTGTGCTATAAGGATAGGATAGAGCTAGGTGGAGCTCGTAGCTCCGAGTTCGTAAGTTCTGTGTTACTATCCCTGAGTATTGTGTTGTATTTGTTTATCAGGTTTCAGATCTGTGTGCTCGGACCTTGTTGTGGTAATTTTAGCTCAGAAGGTTAAGGTACGGATGTGAGCTTGTTTCACAGCTTTAGATTGAGCATGGATATTATGTGTGCTGCTTTGTATGCTATCATCTGTTTGCCTCTGTTCTGTGCTAGCTATTGTATATGTTGCATACACGCATTTTCCATGTTGAGCTCAGATCTTGTTAGCCGTTCCTTGTTTTGCTAACCTGTGTGTACCAGGATGCTTGTATTGAGGACGAACGGAAATACCGGGCTCCTCTTCTCCCTGCTGGGTTGTTGTTAGCTGCTATGAACCGAGTGGGTAGCTCCCACGCCTCATGAGTTGGGCAACAGTAGGTTGAGTGATTTGTTATGCATTTGGTACTGTGTGTTGAGACGAGTGGGTAGCTCCCATATACTCACACACGTCGTGGCCACAATCTTTGAGTTGATCTGTATCAGTTGTTGAGCTATTTCTTGAGATCCTTTGGCTCCCTACCTTTGGTTGTAGCCTTATTCTCTTGCATAGCATCTGCATATTATCTGTTGCTATCTATTAGTTGTTTTTCAGTTGCTCTCCGTACTGGGGTTTGACCCCATGTCCCTCTGGGGCTGGTTGTTTTGTTTGCCTATGTGTGTTTCAGGTTATCATGGTTTCTCAGCTGGACGTGGATTTGATCCAGCTGGTAGTGTCCCGGGAGGTGGATAGAGTGTCCCAGTTATATATAGTATATACATGTTATAGTGTATTGTATCTATGTTGAGCGACAGGCTCATCATGGATCCTTTGGTTTGTTAATTGGGAGTCACTTTATGTTTGTATTGTTGTTGGTTGTTGTATTGGGTTTTCAGTTGTTGTAAAACCAGTATTTTGGATATCAATGTATTTTTAAAGTATATTTTCTAAGTCATGCCAAAGTGAAAATTTTTAGCCACTTTTTAAATGCTTCCGCGTTTTTATTGCTTGTATTATCACTGATTGAGCATCGGGCCTGATTCCTGCCCCTCAGCCTCTATCTCGACATTATCCGCACCAGTTAAACGTAGTGAGCCAAGGGGCTCACCAAGTACAAAACTAGGCAGTAGCAAAGTAATACATAATACAGACACAAGCATAAAATAATTGTACTCAAATAATTTTCTGGACTGAAAAGCATACAGAGTAGTAACTTAAAAACGGTTAAAATCATTTACTTAATAACTCATGCATAAGAATTTCAGCTCGTAAATAAAAGTCATTTTCTGTGAAATCTGTTTCCTGAATGTGGTCCCTCAAGTATCATAGTTTCGCTTGATCAAGCTAATAGGTACCATGGTACTAGGTTTGGTATGGCTCCCCAGTGCTTTTCTGGTTTCCATACGTCAGTTTTGGTATGGCTTCCGGAACGTCTCTTGACCCCATACCTCGTAGTTTGGCATGGCTCCCGTGACGTCACTCGACCCCATACCTCGTAGTTTGACATGGCTCCCGAGACATCTCTCGACCCCACATCTTGTAATAGTTAACCACAGTCAAGTCCCATCATTCAGAATTATTTTTCTCATGCTTAAAATCTTTGTTCTCAACTCAGTTCTCAACCTCACTTCTCAAAAGTAAGATCTTTTCTATATTTAAAAATCAAGCAACCTGCAGAATATAACTACAGAAGCTTAAAACCCAAAACTTCTCAACCTCATAATTTGTCTTTAAATTGCAACATCAAATTTATAAATTTCCACATGACAGCAGGCTGCTCCTAGGACTCGAATCAACCCAAACGCACAGACCAGCTCGCACTGATCAGCTTGGAAGGCAGACTCAGCTTACGAAATCTATACAGTCTACCCAAAACATCTCGGGCTTTCATCTGGATTGTGTACTAGAACCAGCTCAGAACACTCGGTCAGCTTAGAGCACACATGTCCGTTTGTCTGCCCAGATCAGCTTGGGGCTTCGGATCCAACCACACGCTGGAATCATCTTAGAGCGTTCGAACAGGTTCGGGCACGCAGACTAGCTCAGAACCCAGAAAATCTTAGGTTCTCTTCTTTGCTTACAATGGTTTCTTAGCTTACGGTGGTCAAACAAGTTATAGAAAGACGGGCAGCTTGCGGGAGTCTACCCGACTTAGATTGGTCAAATCAACTTAGGCCGGTCAACCAGCTCAGGACAGTCTACCAACTTAGCATGGTATAGCTCGGGCAGTAAATTGGCTTGGCACATTAAACCAACTTAGCATGATGAGCCAGCTCGGAGCAGCAAACCAGCTTAGCGCAGTAAACCGGCTCAGCACAGTGAAGTAGCTCGGGGAGGTAAACCAGCTTAGGATGGTCGGACCGGTCTGGGGTGGTCAAACCAGCTCGGGAAAGGTCAACTGGTTCGGACTGGTCAAACCAGCTCGGAGTGGTCAAACCAGCTCGGGGAAAATCAAACAGTCGAGGAAGGTCAAACCAACCGGAGGAAAATTCAAAGCAGATTGGGTATGTCGGACCAGTTGAGGAAACGTAAAACCAGCTTAGACTCCGGGAAACAACTTAGGCTCGAATAAACAACTTAGGGTTCGAAGAAACAACTTAGGGCTCAAAGAACGACACTGTTTACTCAAAAGTAAGGCACGTTCAGGCTTAGGGCTTACGAACCCTGATTACAGGAACAACTAGCGTAGGGCACTCAGACACTAAAAAGCAAGTTACGGCTCAATAAAGAGGGAAAAACAGATTACAGATGCTTGAATCGAAGGACACAGTTTACAGAACATTTTTCAACACCCTCATGCTCTGCCCTCACCCAATTCATCTCTCGGCTCAACCTCACAGCCGCATAATCCAACTCTAAATTCTAAGCAGCCCCGTCAGGTTTAAAATGAACAAATTTCAACACATAAAACCTCAATAGTCGTCTCAAAACTCAGAAAAAATGGAGTGTAAATAGAAGAAATTAACACAAGAAGATAATATCTTAACTGATATAATCAAAGGAATAACTTTATACTTACCTTGTTTCATAGAACTTACGACATGTGGCTCCGAAGCTGGGTGGGGAAGGATGCCGGGAACGTTGCGATATTTTTCTCTGGAAGCACAAGATCACCGTGGAATAGAAAGGGAAAAGACAACGGCGCTTACAGAGAGAATCTAGGGCTCGGGGGACTTTTGTGAAGGACAATATTGTGTGTGCATGTATTTTTGTAACATTCGTGTATATTTGGGGAGCAAAAATCGGGAATTTATGTGAGGAATATAATTAACCGATTTAATTAGTGACATATTATGAGCAGATTAGAGGAAACAACAAGATTTAATCGTGTAAGCTGTTAGAGGAGGTGGTGTACTAGTTAGCAGCTTAAGGGATTTGATGTGATCTGTTGGTAGCTCTCCGGTAGCACGGAACGGATCGGGCACGAGCTGTTTGGGATGAAACAACTTTGAGCTGTTGGAGTAGCGAAGGGATGGAAAAACAGTTTAGAGGTGTGTAAGATGGTTGTCTTGAGCTGGAGGCTATGCGACGTCGTTTAGCGACGCTAGTCTAGACGCTGGTATTTGTAAGCTGTTGCACGAGCGTGATATGCCATGTACGTGAGCTGTTGGTAGTGGCTCTGGAGGGTTGACGTGTGGCCAGAGTGGAGGTAGGCATATGACTTCTCAGTGTCGTGGAGTTCAGGGTCTTTGCCATAAGTGTGGGCAGCCTGGACATTTCTATAGAGTTTGTCCTTTGATGGGGGGACAACCCTCGAATCAGTCGCAGCAAGGTTCAGCTGGTGGTTCTTCGCAGAGACCGCAACCTTTTGCCCCGACCCAACGATCAGGATTCCAACCACGAGAATCGTCTAGGTTCGGAGGATCTTCTAGACCTCAGTTTTTGGGACCTCAGCAAGCTCAAGTGAATGCCTTGACGAGAGATCAAGCTGACGATATGCCTACGGGAGTGATTTTAGGTACATGTACTATCTCTGACTTTCCTGCACGAGTTTTGTTTGATTCTGGAGCATCACACTCCTTTATATCTGATTTGTTTGTGTATGAGTGTGGGTTTGAGCTCTACCCCAGCTGTGTGATGTGGTATCTGTTTCTACCCCTGCTGGCGACCTCAGCAAGCTCAAGTGAATGCCTTGACGAGAGATCAAGCTGACGATATGCCTACGGGAGTGATTTTAGGTACATGTACTATCTCTGACTTTCCTGCACGAGTTTTGTTTGATTCTGGAGCATCACACTCCTTTATATCTGATTTGTTTGTGTATGAGTGTGGGTTGAGCTCTACCCCACTGTGTGATGTGGTATCTGTTTCTACCCCTGCTGGCTTGAATTTATTTTCTCGTGAGGTGGTTTTGGATTGAGTTATTAGATTTGATGAGAATGTGTTGTTGACAAGTCTGATTTCTTTGGAGATTAGAGATTTTGAATGCATCTTGGGTATGGACGTGTTGTCTGTTTATAGAGCGACAGTTGATTGTTTTCATGGTGTAGTGAGTTTTAGACCTCAATTTGGAGAAAAATGGGATTTTTGCGGTGCCGATTAGCGGTCTAAGATTCCATTAGTGTCTGCCATGGAGATGTTTAGTCTGTTGTCGCTCGAGAATTTTCAGGGTTCATGATTTATGCCCTGGATATTTCCCAAGAATCTCGGATAGAGTTGAGTGATGTTCCAATTGTTCGAGAGTTCCAAGATATTTTCTCAAATGATATTCCTCGATTCCCATCGAGACGAGAGATTGATTGAGTTGGTGCCAGGGACCGCCCCGATCTCGAGAGCTCCATACCTATTGGCGCCGCTGAGTTGAAAGAACTTAAGGACCAGTTGCGTGACCTTCTAAAGAAGGGATTCATTAGGTCGAGTATGTCGCCTTGGGGAGCTCCGATTCTATTCGTAAAGAATAAAGATGGATCTATGAGGATGTGTGTTTACTTTCGGCAGCTGAATAAAGCGACGATCACGAACAAGTACCCATTGCCGAGAATTGATGATCTGTTCGATCTCCTGCAGGGATCGGCCGTATACTCCATGATTAATCTGCGATCTGGTTATCATCAGTTGTGGATTAGAGATGCAGATTTGGCAAAGACGGTGTTCCGAACTAGATACGGGCATTATGAATTCCTTGTGATGCCGTTTAGATTGACAAATTCCCCTGCTATCTTTATGGATTTGATGAATCGCGTCTTTAGTGAGTATATCGATCGTTTTGTTATTGCTTCATAGATGATATTCTGGTGTACTCGAGGAGCAATAAAGAGAATAAGGAGCACTTGAGACTGGTGTTGCAGAAACTGAGAGACTCATAGATTTATGCAAAATTTAGTAAGTGCGAATTTTGGTTAGATAGAGTAATCTTTTTGGGTCATGTCATTTCTGCACAAGGTATTTCAGTGGATCCTAGTAAGGTCGAGGAAGTTCATAACTGGAAACGACCTAGGAATGTTTCTGAGATTCGTAGTTTCTTGGGTTTTGCTGGCTACTACAGACATTTCATTGAGGGTTTTTCTTCGATAGCCAGGCCGATGATGCAGTTTGTCAGGCCCGGTGAACAAAACAGATATTAAACACGCAATCACGATTATGGAATCATTAAAAGTGGCTAAAATTTTGGAATCATTAAAAGTGGCTAAAATTTTTTACTTTTGGTCTGATTTAGAAAACATAATTTCAAATTACACTTATACTTCCCCTGACGGCCAATACCGATACATAAATATATATATATATATATATATATATATATATATATTCTGGGACATTCTAATCAACTCTGGGGGCATCACCAGCTGACTCACCTCCCCGGCCAGCTGAGTAACCTGGAAAACCTGAATGACACAAAACAAACCAAACAACCAGCCCCAGAGCGACAGGGGTCAAACCCCAGTACGGAGAGCAAATTATAACAGCAAATAGACAACAACAGATATAAATGAATGTGCTATGCATGAGGTCAGCAGAATGCAAGGACCAAAAAGCTACAACCGAAATAGAAAGTCAAGGGAGCTCAAGAACCAGCTCATCAGCTGACAACAGATCAAAGGAATGTAATGAAGTGGAAACATAGCGTGAGAGAGCGTGGTAGCTATCCACTCGTCTCAACACACTGTATCAGAAGCATAAACCAAATTACTCAACCCGCTGTTTCCAAGCTCATGACAGCGTGGTTGTGAGACCTGGAAATTTAATTAAAGGATTAATTGTTGAATTAATCGAGTATTTGAGGAATTTTGGAAGTTTCGTTTTCATTTTCGGGTCGAAAATCACATTTAGAACAATTCTGGAAATTTCGGAAATTTTGAGTTGAAATCTGAATTTTTGAAGAAATCTCTTTTGAGGTGAAATCTGTTCGGCATCGGTGAGATCTGGTTGAGTTTTGAGAAAGCTGGTTCGAGTGATCGCTGGTTCGTTAGTGTGTTCTTAGGAGAGATCTGGTTTCGTTGTTTGAGCGCGGGAAGACGTTTGCGTGTAGAGAGCTGGTAGCGCTAGTGTGTGACGTAAGTTGATTTCTCGTATTGGTCAACATGTAGAGTTGACGTCTGTTTTGAGTGCTAGCGTTGTATTTATGAGGAGATATCTGTTTTGAGATACGACGTCGTTTAGTTTAATGCGCAAGCGTTGTGGTTTAGCGCTGAGATCTGTTTTATTAGAACGTCGTCGTTTTGATCCTTAGCGTTGATTGTGAGATCTGTTTTTACCTATACGCTTTCGTTTTATTTAGTGCTTATTGGAGGGATCTGTTTGTGTGAGAGAGATCTGTTGGGCGTTGGCGTGGTGGATGATGCGACGTCGTATCGATGTGCGCGGGACAATGCATAGCGTTGCATTTCAGATTTTACCAGTGTTAAGCGATCAGCTTTCAGCGTGTTTTGTTCCAGATTCCAGCATTTGTGTTTAACGTTTCAGACTTCTCTGTTGTCTTGAAGCGGTGTCGTTTTGGGCTTGTGAGCGCTGTTTAGCGAATTGAGCGCTGCTTATGGGATCTGTTGTTGTGTTGCGTTGAGAAGGCTTGAAATCTGTTTTTGTCGGTGGATATTTTAGCATATTTCTCTCGCGTATAGATACGATGCGTGGCCTTCAATTATTGAAGCTGACTCCATACTTAGCAATTATTTTCCTCCCGACTTTCGTTCCTTTCCAAACCCTCGGGTTACTGTTCATCGATAGCTTCTCCGGCAATTTCCCGTTGATTCCGGCCACCGTTTTTCATGTTTGAGGTAGCGTTGGAAACCTCTTGAAGAGTTCTTTCTTTCCATACCACTTTTGGAGGCTGTAGTGAGCTGGAACGAGAACGCGAAGCTACTGATTTTGCGACTGTAGGTAGCTTTCGATTCCTGTTGTGGAATATTGTTCCTAACCTTGTTTTAAGCTTCCTGTTAAGTTGTTTCGGTAGAATTGAAGGCTGGTTTGTGTATGTGAAATTCCAGCCGTGAGATTTGGTTGTTGGCCGTGAGTCTTGTTGAGAGTTGGCCGTGAATTTGTGTTAACCATTCCTTGAAATCTGTTATGCGTATGCTTCCAGGTTTTGGTTGTTGAGTGCTACGCTTTGTTGGGAATCAGAATTGTGCAGGACGTATCTTGCTGTGTTGCTTTGAGGTAGATTTGAGCAGGACGTACGAATTGAGCAGCCCTTAGCAGCTTAGGCGTGAACATGCTATGAGTGATGTTGTGAGACTTGCTGCTGTGTCTTAAGTGAAACTGACATGTTGATTTGATTGATATATGTTCTGTTTTACGTATTGTGCATTGTATGCATTGAGCATTGATATTGATTGGCATACATGCATACATATTGAGCCTTTGACAGATTGATTTGATGACCTGATTGGGTGCCACGTTGTGACTGGCTGACTGATGAGTCGTGCCTGAAAAGTCCAACGCTATCATCGGAGTGGTGACTACCGGATTCGAGTGTCTACCACCGAGCTATGATGGGTTGATGGGCCCCGATGATCACGGACCGATGATTTCCACCGGCTGATTGGCTGTGCGTGGTATAGAGGCTTGATTTGATTTTCCAGTTGATGGACTGGTCTAGCTATCCGATTCTTTGGTAGCACTCATGCATTCATGACATCGATTTATAGCATGTTGTATGTTTAGCTGTTTTGATAGCTCTTCGTACTGAGGCTTGACCTCGTATTTTGTTTTCCTGCTTTTGTGTCTTGGGTCTGTGTTACCCATTTGCAGGATGTTCAGGTAGCCAGGCTGGACAGAGTGGAGGTCCAGGTGGTCGATCCCCTTTCTCATGAGTCCGAGTTATATTTATGATATGTAATGAACCAGGGGATGCCCCATGTTGCTGTGTATTGGGGATCTGTATTCGATTTGAATTGTTGTTGTTACCTGATTGTATAAGTTTGAATTAACTTATATTTTGATTATCGATATTTTGAATGTATGTTTTTACGTTCAGGCCCAAATTATTTCGAAAAGTTTTTAAGCCCTGATTTTAGCTTCCGAGTTTATGCGTTTATTATGTGCTAATTGTGAGTAATTAGCACGGGACTTGACATTTTTGGTATCAGAGCTTAAACTGGGATAAGCTCGATTTCTTTTGATCACACTCGAGTCTAGGCACAGAGTTTTTATTTGATTGTTGATTGACTCTGTGACTTATGTGAGTATTATCTGCCTTGATGTTATATCTGTTGTTAGCCTTACCTCTAGACTTGTGTAGATGCCGCCGAGAAGAGGTAGATCTAGACGTTCCGCGGAGGGGTCTAAGGATCCAGATAGTGATGAGGATGTTCATCGGGTGGATGATGTGACTCGAAGGATAGGTGAGATGGAACTAGTTTTAGCTCGATTTCAGCGTACGAAACTTCCGAAGTTTGCTGCTAATGAGGGTGGTGCGAGAGCTGAGGCTTGGCTGGTCCAGATGGAGGAGCTATTCGATACCTTTGAGTACGCTCCGGAAAAGAGACTGAAGTTGGCAGTGCTGCAGTTGCGGGATGACGCGCAGCGCTGGTGGAGAGGTACTTCTAGGATGCTACGTGATAGTGGGGCGGTGATTACCTGGGAGAGCTTCTGTGAGGCGTTCCGTCAGGAGTATACCCCGGAGTCCTACTTCGCCAGCCGAGAGCGAGAGTTCGACAACCTCAAGAAGGGTAGCATGCGGGTGGCCGAGTATGCGAGGCAGTTTTCTGCACTTTTGGTGTACATGCCCCATGTAGCGAACCAAGAGCGGACGAAGAGGAACAAATTCTTGAAGGGCTTGAAACCTGATCTTTACCGGATGGTGTTGTCTGGGTCCCCGGCGACCTTTACGGAAGTTGTGAACAATGCAGTTGATATTGAGGAGAGTTTGATGGATCCCGAAGTTCCGGTACAGCAGACGGCTGGACGTGCTTCTCAGCCAGTGCAGGCGGCGTCGCAGTCGTATCAGTCTCCTCAGGGGTCACAGCAGTCAAGTCGCCAGCAGTTCCGACCTCGAGGAAAGAAATTCAAGAAGAAGGGCCATTCGAGTTCCTCTGGTTCCGTGAGTTCTGGTTCTGGTAGCGGTTCAGGCAGTGGTTCTGGTGGCGGATTTTGTGGGCAGTGCGGAGGGAGACATGAGACTTCGCAGTGTCGTGGAGTTAGAGGACTTTGCCATCTTTGTGGTCAGCCGGGACATTTCGCTAGGGTGTGTCCTTCGATAGGAGGGCGGTCTTCTGGATAGTCGCAGCAGGGTTCCGCTGGTGGTTCTTCGTAGCGACAGCAGTCTTTTGCTCAGTCCCAGCAATCAGGATTTCAGCCTCGTGAGCCGTCTAGGTTTGGAGGACTTTCCCGACCTCAGTTTCAGATTCCCCAGTAGGCTCAGGCGAATGCTTTGAATAGAGAGCAGGCTGAGGAGACGCCTGGCATGGTGATTGGAGGTACATGCTTTATTTTTTATTATCCTGCGAGAGTTCTTTTTGAACTGGTGCATCACATTCTTTCATATATGAGTTTGTGTTTGAGCATGGGTTGAGTTCATCCCCATTGTGTGATGTCGTGTCTGTGTCTACTCCTGCTGGTGTAAGTCTGCGGTCCCGAGAGGTAGTGATTGATTGTCTGATTAGATTTGATGAGCATGTTTTGGTCTCCAATCTGATTGTTTTGGGGATTAGAGATTTTGATTGTATCTTGGGGATGGATGTGCTGTCTAGCTATAAGGCTACAGTTGATTGCTTCCATGGTGTGGTGAGATTTCGCCCTGATTCGGGTGAGAAGTGGGATTTCTACGGTGCTGATTTGCGTCCGAAGATTCCGCTGGTTACCGCCATGGAGATGTTTAGTCTGCTATCGCTAGGAAATGCTGGATTCATGATCTACGCGCTTGATAGTTCCCAAGAGCAGCGATTGGAGTTGAGTGATATCCCGATCGTCCGAGAGTTTCCCGACGTGTTTCCAGACGAGATACCTGGATTCCCTTCGAGGCGTGAGATAGACTTCAGTATCGAGTTGGTGCCCGGTACCGACCCGATTTCTAGTGCTCCGTATCTGTTGGCGCCAGCAGAGTTGAGAGAGCTGAAGGATCAGTTGAGAGACCTCTTGGAGAAAGGCTTCATCAGGCCGAGCATGTCGCCTTGGGGAGCTCCGATTCTTTTCGTGAAGAAGAAGGATGGATCCATGAGGATGTGTGTGGATTTCAGACAGTTGAATAAAGCTACGGTGAAGAACAAGTATTCTTTGCCGAGGATTGATGACTTGTTCGATCAGTTGTAGGGATCTATCGTGTACTCAAAGATTGATTTGCGCTCTGGTTATCACCAGTTGTGGATTAGAGACGCTGACATGGCGAAGACAGCATTCCGGACTAGATATGGGCATTATGAGTTTCTTGTCATGCCGTTTGGGTTGACGAATTCCCCCACTGTCTTTATGGATTTGATGAATCGCGTCTTCAGCGAGTATATTTATCGGTTCGTGATCGTCTTCATTGATGACATCCTGATTTATTCGAGGAGCTTGAGAGAGCATAAGAAGCATCTTAGACTGGTGTTGCAGAGATTGAGAGACTCGCAGCTCTACGCTAAGTTCAGCAAGTGTGAATTTTGGCTGGACAGAATTATCTTTTTGTGTCATGTGATTTCAGCACAAGGAATTTCGGTAGATCCGAGTAAGGTCGAAGCAGTTCTTAACTGGGAGAGACCTAGGAATGTTTCTGAGATCCGTAGTTTCTTGGGTTTGGCTGGCTATTATAGCATTTTATCGAGAAGTTCTCTTCGATAGCTAAGCCTCTGACTCAGTTGACTCATAAGGATAAGAGATTTGAGTGGACTGATGAGTGCGAGAACAATTTTCAGACGTTGAAGGAGAAGTTGACTACTGCTCCTGTGTTGGCTCTACCGTCTGGATCCGGGTTTCTTGGGTTTGGCTGGCTATTATAGCATTTTATCGAGAAGTTCTCTTCGATAGCTAAGCCTCTGACTCAGTTGACTCATAAGGATAAGAGATTTGAGTGGACTGATGAGTGCGAGAACAATTTTCAGACGTTGAAGGAGAAGTTGACTACTGCTCCTGTGTTGGCTCTACCGTCTGGATCCGGAGGATTCTTGGTGTGCTCCGATGCTTCTCTCAATGGTTTAGGATGTGTTCTGATGCAGAACGGGTACGTGATTGACTATGCGTCTCGACAATTGAAGCCTCACGAGACGAGGTACCCTGTTCACGATTTGGAGTTGGCTGCGATAGTGTTTGCCTTGAAAATTTGGCGACATTATCTTTATGGTGAAGAATTTGTGGTGTACACCGACCACAAGAGCCTGAAATATATCTTCACGCAGTCTGATTTGAAAATGAGGAAGCGACGATGGATGGAATTGCTCAAGGACTTTAACTGTGAGATTCAGTATCAGCCTGCGCGGATGAATTCAGTTGCCGGCGCATTGAGTAGAAAGACCCAGCCTGTGAAGCTTTTGTTTTTTAGTGCTTCGAGAGTCTATGAGCAATTTAGTACTTCCGGTTGGAGATTTCAGCCGAGCGATCAGTACTTCATGGTTTTTACGATTCAGGTTGAGCCACAGATTTTGCATGACATCAGGGAGGCGCAGAGGACTGATCCCTATATCCATGAGTTGAGGATTAAGGCCCTGAATGGTCAGTCTGATGATTTCTCTGTTTCTTCGGATGGTTGTCTGAGATTTCGAGGGAGATTAGTGGTTCCGAACCTGATTGATTTGAAGGAGGCCATCATGAATGAAGCGTATTGTAGTCGGTACAGTGTGCATCCAGGCGAAAGGAAGATGTATCATGCCTTGAAGTCTCACTACTGGTGGGCGGGTATGAAGAGCGACATCTCTGGTTTTGTTGCTCGATGTCCGAATTTCCAGCAGGTCAAGGCTGAGAGAATGAGATCTGGTGGATTGCTGCAGAGTTTAGAGGTGCCCCAATGGAATTGGGAGCACATCGTCATGGATTTTGTAACTCATCTACCTCGATCGAGTAGGGGATGTGATGCTATTTGGGTTGTGATTGATAGACTTTCGAAGTCCGCCCATTTCATTCCCTATGATGTGAGGTGCTCTATGAAGAAATGGTGAAGCTGTACATCGACCATGTGGTTAGATTGCATGGAGTTCCGGTTTCGATAGTGTCCGATAGAGATCCGAGGTTCACTTCTCGATTTTGGAAGAGTTTGCAAGCAGCTATGGGTTCGAGATTGGCTATGAGTACGGCCTATCACCCACAGACAGACGGATAGTCTGAGCGGACTATCCAGACTTTAGAGGATATGCTTCGTGCAATTGTGATGGATTTCAGCGGTGGCTGGCAGGATTCGCTATCTTTGGTTGAGTTTTCGTATAACAACAGCTACCAGGTGACTATAGGAATGGCTCCATTTGAGGCGTTGTATGGTCAAAAGTGCAGATCCCCGATTTGTTGGGAAGAAGTTGGTGAGAGACAGCTTTCTACACCGGAGTTTGTTCAGCACATGAAGGATCAGATTGATTTGATTCGGAGTAGAATGAAAGCTGCTCAAGACTGTTTCTCTAGCTATGCTAATAGAAGACGTCGACCGTTAGAGTTTGAGGTTGGCGATCGTGTGTTTCTCAAGATCTCTCCTTTCAAGAGTGTTATGCGATTCAGATTTAAAGGCAAATTGGCTCCCAGATTCGTTGGTCCTTTTGAGATTGGTGAGCGGATTGGACAGTTGGCTTATAGATTGAGGCTGCCCGAGGAATTAGCAGCGATGCATGATGTCTTTCATGTGTCTATGTTGAGAAAATATGAGCCAGATCCGTCCCATGTTTTGAGAACCGAAGAAGTTGAGCTGGATTCTGCCTTGAGCTATGTTGAATATCCGGTGCAGATTCTGGATAGAAATTAGAAGCAGCTGAGAAACAAGATAATTCTGTTGGTGATGGTCCAATGGAGCAAGCATGGCCGAGAAGAAGCAACCTGGGAAGTGGAGGAGAAGATGAGACAAGACTGGCCTCATCTGTTTGATCACTGATCGTGCTAATTTTTCCAGGTAAATTTCTGGTTTTTGCTTCGAATTTGAGTAGTGTTTGTGCTGATATGCATGTTTGTTTGTTCTGCCCTTGGTTGCCTTTGATTTCGAGGGCGAAACCCTTTTTAGTGGGGGAGAAATGTGAGACCTGGAAATTTAATTAAAGGATTAATTGTTGAATTAATCGAGTATTTGAGGAATTTTGGAAGTTTTGTTTTCATTTTCGGGTAGGAAATCACATTTAGAACAATTCTGGAAATTTCAGAAATTTTGATTTGAAATCTGAATTTTCGAAGAAATCTGCTTTGAGGTGAAATCTGTTCGGCATCGGTGAGATCTGGTTGAGTTTTGAGAAAGCTGTTTCGAGTGATCGCTGGTTCGTTAGCACGTTCTTAGGAGAGATCTGGTTTCTTTGTTTGAGCGCGGGAAGACGTTTGCGTGTAGAGAGCTGGTAGCGCTAGTGTGTGACGTAAGCAGATTTCTCGTATTGGTCAACATGTAGAGTTGACATCTGTTTTGAGTGCTAGCGTTGTATTTATGAGGAGAGATCTGTTTTGAGATACGACGTCGTTTAGTTTAATGCGCAAGCGTTGTGGTTTAGCGCTGAGATCTGTTTTATTAGAACGTCGTCGTTTTGATCCTTAGCGTTGATTGTGAGATCTGTTTTTACCTATACGCTTTCGTTTTAGTTAGCGCTTATTGGAGGGATCTGTTTGTGTGAGAGAGATCTGTTGGGCGTTGGCGTGGTGGATGATGCGACGTCGTATCGATGTGCGCGGGACAATGCATAGCGTTGCATTTCAGATTTCACCAGTGTTAAGCGATCATCTTTCAGCGTGTTTTTTTCCAGATTCCAGCGTTTGTGTTTAACGTTTCAGACTTCTCCGTTGTCTTGAAGCGGTGTCGTTTTGGGCTTGTGAGCACTGTTTAGCGAATTGAGCGCTGCTTATGGGATCTGTTGTTGTGTTGCGTTGAGAAGGCTTGAAATTTGTTTTTGTCAGTGGATATTTTAGCAGATTTCTCTCGCGTATAGATAAGAATCGTGGCCTTCAATTATTGAAGCAGACTCCATACTTAGCAATTATTTCCTCCCGACTTTCGTTCCTTTCCAAACCCTCGGGTTACTATTCATCGATAGCTTCTCCGGCGATTTCCCGTTGATTCCGGCCACCGTTTTTCATGTTTGGGGTAGCGTTGGAAACCTCTTGAAGAGATCTTTCTTTCCATACCACTTTTGGAGGCTGTAGTGAGCTGGAACGAGAACGCGAAGCTACTGATTTTGCGACTTTGTGTGGTGCGTGCAGGTAGCTTTCGATTCCTGTTGTGGAATCTTGTTCCTAACCTTGTTTTAAGCTTCCTGTTAAGTTGTTTGGGTAGGATTGAAGGCTGGTTTGTGTATGTGAAATTCCAGCCGTGAGATTTGGTTGTTGGCCGTGAGTCTTGTTGAGAGTTGGCCGTGAATTGTGTTAACCATTCCATGAAATCTGTTATGCGTATGCTTCCAGGTTTCGGTTGTTGAGTGCTATGCTTTGTTGGGAATCAGAATTGTGCAGGCCGTATCTTGCTATGTTGCTTTGAGGTAGATTTGAGCAAGAAGGTACGAATTGAGTAGCCCTTAGCAGCTTAGGCGTGAACATGCTATGAGTGATGTTGTGAGACTTGCTGCTCTGTCTTACGTGAAACTGACATGTTGATTTGATTGATATATGTTCTGTTTTACGTCTTGTGTATTGTATGCATTGAGCATTGATATTTATTGGCATACATGCATACATATTGAGCCTTTGACAGATTGATTTGATGACCTGATTGGGTGCCACGTTGTGACTGGCTGACTGATGAGTCGTGCCTGAAAAGTCCAACGCTATCATCGGAGTGGTGACTACCGGATTCGAGTGTCTACCACCGAGCTGTGATGGGCTGACGGGCCCCGATGATCACGGACCGATGATTTCCACCGGCTGATTGGCTGTGCGTGGTATAGAGGCTTGATTTGATTTGCCAGTTGATGGGCTGGTCTAGCTATCCGATTCTTTGGTAGCCCTCATGCATTCATGACATCGATTTATAGCATGTTGTATGTTTAGCTGTTTTGATAGCTCTTCGTACTGAGGCTTGACCTCGTATTTTGTTTTCCTGCTTTTGTATCTTGGGTCTGTGTTACCCATTTGCAGGATCTTCAGGTAGCCAGGCTGGACAGAGTGGAGGTCCAGGTGGTCGATCCCCTTTCCCATGAGTCCCAGTTATATTTATGATATGTACTGAACCGGGGGATGCCCCGTGTTGCTGTGTATTGGGGATCTGTATTCGATTTGAATTGTTGTTGTTACCTGATTGTATAAGTTTGAATTAACTTATTTTGATTATCGATATTTTGAATGTATGTTTTTACGTTCAGACCCAAATGATTTCGAAAAACTTTTAAGCCCTGATTTTAGCTTCCGTGTTTATGCGTTTATTATGTGTTAATTGTGAGTAATTAGCACGGGGCCTGACAGTGGTAGCTATCCACTCGTCTCATTGCGCCTAACAACTAGATCAGCAGGGAGATGAGGAGCACGGTATTGCCGCTCGTCCTCAACAAAGCATCCTGGTACGCATGGGTTAGCATAACAAGCAGCTAACAAGATATGAGCTCAACAAGGAAAATGCGTGTATGCGAATACAATAGCTTGCAATAACCAGCACTGAACAACAGCAAACAACAACAACACAATAGCATACACACGGCACAACATACTAACAAACATACAAGTACATCCATGCTTATCTCAAAGCTGTAATACAAGCTCACATCCGTACCTTAGCTTCTGTGCTACAATTACCACAACAAGAGTCCCAAACAACTCAGATCTGAAACCTGAACGGAAGAACCAAGTGACTGAAATACGAACAGACAACACACTGTAGCTCTTTCGCATTCGCTCTTCTAGATAATCAAAGCCTCCAAAAGTGGTATAGGAAGAACGACCTTGGCAAGAGGGATCCAAAGCTACCCACCTTGCTCCAATCAGAGTTGTCTATCACCGGCAATCAGAAGAAATAGGTCATGGTGAACAGTAAGGGTTTCGCTACAGTAGAGGCTATGTTTACGGGGAGAGATATTTTCTATGTGTTGGGATTTAATTGCGTGTACATGGTCAAAGTCCTCTATTTAAACAACTCAAATCTCCTGTGATCTAGTGAACAATATCCACCGACAACTCAGGGCTCAAAGCTGGTACCAGCTTAGGTCTTAGTACTATACCAGATTTGAACTCCTCTCCGCTATATCAGATTGTTACCACCAAATGACATCGCACAGGAGTCCCGCTCAGAACAACCAGTGCACTTCCCTCTCTATCCCAGCTGGTATAGACAATCCTTCGCATGCAAATAAACCAAGTTCGTTTCTCAAAACGGCGTCGCACCACAATCCAACTCTCTCCTTAACCAGCTGGTGCACCCAGCTTCTCACACCTACTAAATAGATCACAACATATGCAGTAGCAGCAGCTCTCTGCTATAACAGATCGTACCTTAGCCAGCTCCCACGTACCATCCAGCTAGCTCATAAACGGTTATCACAAAACGGCGTCGCACCGTACGCCAGCTCCGAACGACCAGTCACTCATAAGAAGACCAGATCTCACTCGTTCAGATCTGACCTCAGCTGGTACCCATGAACCGTATCGGTCTACACTAAAACCATGAACCGACCGATAACAGTACTACCAGATTTCACCCGATTATTTATCCAAATTAATTGTTAACCATCATAACTCACATAGTTGACCGAAAAGGATAGAAGATTTCTGTGGAACGATGAGTGTGAGTCGAGTTTCCAGTTGCTCAAGGAGAAGTTGACTTTTTCTCCTGTGTTGGCTTTGCCTTCGGGTTCTGGAGGTCTTATGATTTTTTCCGATGCTTCTCTGAATGGTTTAGGCTGGTATTGATGCAGAACGGGCGTGTGATAGCCTATGCGTCTCGACAGTTGAAACCACATGAGACGAGATACCCCATTCATGATTTGGAGCTGGCTGCTATCTTTTTTGCCTTGAAGATTTGGCGTCATTACCTGTATACGAGCAGTTGTGGTGTACACAGACCACAAGATCTTGAAATACATCTTCACTCAGTCAGATTTGAACATGAGGCAGCGTCGCTGGATGGAGTTGCTCAAGGATTTTGACTGTGAGATTCAGTATCAGCCTGGGCGAATGAACTTAGTGGAGATGCCTTGAGTAGGAAAGCTCAATCGGTGATGTTCACGTCGTTGAATATCTCCAACAAACATGAGCATTTGGGGACTTCAGGATGGCATTTCCATCAAGGAGATCAGTATTTTGTAGTTTCTTCCCTTCAGGTGGAACCGTAGCTTGTCGCAGACATTAGGGAAGCACAGAGGACTGACCCGTACATTCATTAGTTGAAGATTAAAGGCCAGAATGGTCATTCGAAAAATTTTTTTGTTGCTTCTGATTGATGCCTTAGGTTTCGTGGTAGACTACAAGTTCCAAACTTGATCGATCTGAAAGAATCCATCATGAATGAGGCCCATTGTCGTTATAGTGTGCATCCGGGCGAGAAGTGTTAGAGTAGGTGCCCAACTAGCCAACTTCTGGCATGTGGGCTTTTGATGAATTTTTGTATAAAACAATCTTTGTTTATGATTTCACATTTTATATGGCATTATTTATCGTCGTTGTTTTTATAATGTTAACAATTATGTTGGATAAAGACCTAGAATGCACCATAGTGTATGTTATATGTGATAGTGGATATGATGACTATCATGAAATACATCTAATAGTCACTGTGTATTCTAAACTTATTCCTAGTCGATTGGGCCGTCAAAATGAGGATAGGGTCGCCCGAGTTTGTGACTAGAATCTGTGATGTGATGTACCACGTTTCATTGGTAGGGAACATTGTGATGTTCTGAGCATGCAGATGGATGGTTCTCCTGGTGAACTATCGAACTACCCTCATTCAGATTCTCCAAGTGGTTACCATTGGTCGAGTGGAGAGTCCGAGATCTTGGTTGTATTGATTAATCCTTACTACTCGAAACATCATTGAGACTCTTCATGATTAGTCACCTCACTTTGACACGTTTACCGAATCCACGAGGGTCATCAGGTGTCGAGATTGGGTGAGTTCATGAAGCATGTGGGAGTCGATGCTTTGTTGTCGAGGATTCACCGCTCGCCCTAGTGCGTGGATATCCTATGTTATCTGAGTAGATAATAGTGTGACAAATATCTGGCCAGAGTACTCTTGTGCTTTATTGTCAATGTGTTTACCTGATAGCACTCGCGATGTATCTATTTTGATCTCCAAAATGTATGCATTACTATCGAATCTCTAACGACTCTCGGTTTACCAATGGTCATTGATTCGATCGGGTATATGAGTTGAAAGGACCGTACTATACGCTAACTATGACCGACTGGTTCTTGCAGGCACTATCAGTGATACCTAGGGAATCATAGGGCGATGTTGCGAGGATATTTACCATGTTCCGATGGGTAGATCAGAAAATAGTGTTTTCTTTGATTCACAATGAGTTGTGTAGCCACCGGCTAGCTGTATACTATGACCGACTGGTTCTTGCAGGCACTATCAGTGATACCTAGGGAATCATAGGGCGATGTTGCGAGGATATTTACCATGTTCCGATGGGTAGATCAGAAAATGTGTTTTCTGATTCACAATGAGTTGTGAGCCCACGGCTAGCTGTATCCCTGAACCATTGAGGGTCACACAGTGTACTGGTTTTACCAATTCCCGTGGAGACAAGGATATGGTACTCAAAGTGTTGACTATAATAGGAGGAAGGTTGGGAGTATGACTTCCCAAAAATAGCTAAGGGAGTAGGACTTCCATATTTAGCTACAGAGAGTAGACCTATCATATATAGATTTAGTGGTCCGAAAATTTGATTTTACATCAAAATGATCAGATTTGAAAACTGATCACATCGGTGATATCTGATCATCGATCGGAATTATGATGAGACCACAATCATTCGAGTAGAACCGAATGTTCACAGTTCCAGTTGAACCGAATTTTCACAGTTTGAGTTGAAGCGAACGTTCACTGTTTGAGTTGAACCAAATGTTCACAGTTCGAGTTGAACGGAATGTTCACAATTTGAGTTGAGCCGAACGTTCACTGTTTGAGTTGAATCGAATGTTCACAGTTTTGTATACATCAAACTCTTTCCCTAAATCTATAAATATACAATGAAGGGAGAAAGAAAAACACACACAAAAAAATCTATTCAGCAAATTCTCCTCCTCTCCCTCCTCCCGCCGCCGCCATCGCACTTCGCTGCGATCGTCCCGGCAAGGATATTCTGCACATGAAAAATCTTCATTGGGGTTCGAAGAAATTGAAAAACTGGTCGGTGGACCGGATTAGAAGCAACCAAAGAAGTGTTATTTCCATTGGAGAAATAGTCGAAGCCAGGCGTATAGTCGCCATACAGGTAACAATCTAAACACCCATTATTCATGTTTATGTGTTTGAACCGTTTCTATTATCAGACCAATTTAATGTATTGACCGTTCCCGGGCAAAAAAAAATTTAAACTTCCGCTACGCCCCGTGAGCGGGATCTGGATCCGACGCCGGGCGCAACCAGTGGTATCAGAGCTTTGGCTCAGATCTGTCAATACATTAAACTGCCTGTATTTGCATCTGAATCTCGGTTTTCCCAAAATAACTTGATGCAATTAATTAAATGACAAAATATGAATTTATTTGTAAAATATGATTTTATATTTAAAATATGATTTTGTTGGATAATGTTAAATTTGATATGATTTTCTATATATGTCAAGCATGATTTGATTGCATGATTTATCTGATTAATTATGTAAATTGCAAGATTATCTTGATTTGATATATGTTTTTGAATCCACGTGATATTTTAAATCTGATTTAAAATATGAGACCTAAATTTACAAAATACAAATCTCTCATTTTAAATATGATTTAAAATTAATATTAAGAATAAAGTTTCATGATTAAAATTGAAATATCTTAGTTTTTTTGATAATATTGAATAATGTGATGACACATGAACTAAGGGAGTCCTTTATAGACTGGCTTAAAATTGGCTTGTACCGGCTAAGTCTCCCTGAAGGGCGTTGCTTTGACTAAGGAAGTTGGTTTTTAAGTGGGCCTTAGCCCCTCCAACTACCTGGAATCACTCTTGGAAAATGCTAATCACTGGATTCTAAATTGATCATAAAATAAAAGATTATTCAACAAGATCACGATGCTAGGGAATTTAAATATTCTTTAAAAATATTTCCTACCTTCCATCAACAATTGGGTGTACGACGATGCTACCCGTATGCATGGTCCGACTCATATTATTGAGGGGGTTATGCATGCCGGAAAGTTGTACACTCTATTGACACTTGCTGTGAGTTGGTTGGAACTCTCTTTAATGTTGGCTCATATTATTGGGGACATTAAGGGGACCGTCCATCACGACTCAACATTGATGGGTCATCTTGACACGTGATAGTAATGGACGTCATATTATTGGGCCCTTACTGGACGTGAGGTAAATACATGGAGGTTGCACCTGGTGCAATTGGGCTCTACCTTTTGGAGGTCATGGTTGGCTGATATTATTCGGGACTGTGATTTTCGATTGGGCTCAATGTACCCGCTAAGTAAACTGATTTTCCCGATTTCATTAGAGGGTGGTGAAATCGTTAAAATAGTGGGAGGGTAATTCATAAAATAAATGACCATGTTTTATGTCTTAATGAATTTCTTTAAATTGTTAGTAATGCATGTCTATTTTATCTTAGGATATATACAACTTAAAATGTCTTCGATCAAAAATCCACTCGCTGCTATACTGGATAGCAACAAGTTAACTGGCGCTAACTACCTGGATTGGTTGCACAATCTCAAGATTGTCTTGGCTTCGGAGAAGCTACTCTACACACTAGAGAAAAGCCCTCCGAAGGAAGCCCCCGCTGATTTCAGTCCTGAGGAGCTGGAGAGACTTGAGAAATGTTGGGACCATGATCTCAAGGCTAAGTGCTACATGTTGGCTTCTATGTCCAACGAACTGCAACGGCGATTTGAGGACGCTAAGTATGCTGGAGACATACACTTGCATCTCAAAGAGTTGTATGGGGAGAACTCTCGGGAGGAGAGTTTTACCACTGTCAAGGAGCTCATGAGTGTCCGCATGTGTGAGGGGACTTCGGTCCGCGAGCATGAGGTCCGCATGATTGGGCTCGTTGAAATGTTGGTGAGCCTCGAGCTCGTACTTCCACATGAGCTGTCTGTGGATTTGATTCTCCTCTCACTCCCTGCTGCATTCGACCCCTTTGTGGTCAACATTAACATGAACAAACTGGATGCCACTCTTGAGGAGTTGGTGAACATGCTTGTAGTGTTTGAGGGGACCATAAAGAAGGACAAGCCCGTCCACTTATTGGGCTCTTCTTCCTCCGTGAAGAAAGGGCCCAAACGCCATGGTAAGAAGCTTTATATCCCGACGAAAGGGGACAAGGACAACAAGAAACCAAAGGCAAAGGCTTCCAAGCCCGACAAAAATGAGGACGTTTTCCACCAGTGCCACAAGCCTGCGCATTGGAGGAGGAACTGTCGAGATTACCTCGAGCAGTTGCAAACTGCAAAATGTACGTTCTACATTGACATAAACATGTCTCTTAATTCTACTTCTTGAGTACTTGATACCGGATGTGGATCTCATATCTGCAATGATTTGCAGGTAATGACAAGAAGTCGATGGCTTAGGATGGTGAGACCCACTTGAGGCTGGGCAAAGGAGCAAGGGTTGCAGCCGAAGCAATATGAGACGTTTATTTATTTCTGCATTCTGATTTTAAGTTGTTATTAAAAGATGTATTCTTCGTTCCCGAGTTAATAAAAGACATTATTTCCGTTTCTACACTTGATAGTGATGGTTATTCTTGTCATTTTGATAATTCGATTTGCAACATATACAAGAATGAATGTTTAATAGGAATTGGGAAACGCGAAAACGATCTATACAACTTAAAATTGAAAGAAGTTCCAACTCGGGATGTAGAACACACACAACAACGATTAAAGGAAAACGATAATCAAAACCCGGCCGAACTTTGGCATGCTAGGATAGGTCATATTTCTTTAAGAAGGATGCACAAGCTAGTGGGAGATGTCATGTTTAAAATGTCACACATCGATTCTTTTACTACTTGTGAATCCTGTCTAAAAGGTAAAATGACCAAGTTGCCCTTCAAGGGCAAGCCTGAACGCGCTCAAGGTCTGTTGTACTTGATCCACACTGATGTGTTCTGCCCACTTAGCATTAGTAAGTTCGGCTACACCTACTTCATCACCTTCACCGACGATTACTCTAGTTATGGGTACTTGTACTTAATGAAGCACAAGTCTGAATCCTTTGAAAAGTTCAAAGATTTCAAGGCTGAAGTAGAAAATCAATTGAGTATCAGTATTAAAGCACTTCGATCTGATCGAGGTGGAGAATACTTAAGTGCTGTTAGAGTAGATGCCCAACTAGCCAACTTGTGGCGTGTGGGTTCATAGACTCTTGTATAAGACAATCTTTATATATGATATTTGCATTTTATTTATGGCATTCTTTACTTTCATTGTGTTGTATGATGATTAACAATTGCGTTGAGTAAAGACCTAGAATGAACTATAGTGTATGTTAGATGTGATAGTGGGTATGAAGGCTATCATTAAACACATCTAATAGTCACTGTGTATTCTGAATTAGTTACTAGTAGATTGGGCCGTCAAAATGAGGATAAGGCCGCCCGAGCTCGAGACTAGTATCTGCGATGCGAAGTACCATGTTTAATTGGTAGGGAACATTGTGATGTTCTGAGCATGCAGATAGATAGTGACCTGGTGATCTATCGAACTATCCTCGTTCGGACTTTCCAAGTGGTTACCATTTGTCGAGTGGATAAGTCCGAGGTCTTGGTTGTACTGATTAGTCCTCACGACTCGAAACGTCATTGAGACTCTACATGATAGGCGTCTCACTTTGACTCGTTTTCCGACTCACTTGGGGTCATTAGGCGGCGGGATTGGGTGAGACCCCGATGCATGTAGGAGTCGATGCTTCATTGTCAAGGATTCACCGCTCGCTTACATGCGTGGATATCCTATGCTATCTGAGGGGATAATAGATTATAAATCTCTGGCCATAGTACTAGAAGTGTTTTAGGTAAATATGTTTACCTAGTTACACTCGCGATGTCACTATTCGATCTCCAAGATGTATGCATAGCTATCGGATCT
>KQ999878.1:146452-158390 GCA_001598015.1 Dorcoceras hygrometricum | reverse complement strand
TGAGGGGATAATAGTGTATAAATCTCTGGCCAGAGTACTAGAAGTGTTTTAGGTAAATGTGTTTGCCTAGTTACACTCGCGATGTCACTATTTTGATCTCCAAGATGTATGCATAGCTATCGGATCTATAGCGACTCTCGATTTACCAATGGTCGTTGATCTGATCGGGATATATGGATTGAAAGGACCGTACTGTACGCTAACCACGACCAACTGGTTCTTGCAGGCACTATCAGTGATACCTAGGGGATCGTGGAGCGATGTTGCTAGACGCTCTTACCATGATCCGATGGGCAAGTCCGGAATTGTGATTCCGGAGCCACAATGGTTGTGGGCCCACGGCTAGCTGTATCCCTGAACCATTGAGGGTCACACAAGTACTGGATTCGAGATTCCCGCATGGAAACTGAGCTCAATGTGTTGAGCATAGGAGGAGAATTTTTGGAATTACGACTTCCTGAAAGTCAACAGGGGTCAAATCGTGATTTTCGCTGTTGAGGGGCAAAACGGTCATTTTACACTAGGGTTCTGAAAAATGGTTTTTCAGATCATAATATTCAATTTTGGAAACTGAGTCGATCGGTCCGATCTGATCGGCGATCGGAGTTGTAATGAAGTCGCAGTGATGGATATCGTCATTTGGACCCGGGCCCGTTGGGCCGGTCCAAGTCCATCACTAATCTACTTAAGGTAGACTAGGCTTCATAACTCATAATTACACAACAACCCTAACCCTAGAGCTCCTAAGTGCGCCGCCCCTTCCTCTCCCAAAAGCCGCCGCCGGCCGCCGCCGCCGTTTCCCTCGCCGGAATTTTTTCCGCCCAACCTTTCGAGGAGAATCCGTCCATGCTGATCTCGTCAGGCCTTCTAGTTCAGGCTGACGAAGGAGTCTCCCTTCAGGTCGTGGACCTGATTGACGTAATCTACCGTCGCCTACCGTGAAGTGCCGGTTTCCTCGTGAAACTCGTCGGAGCCAGGCGCCAAGACGCCAGCAAGGTAACTGACTAAACACCCTGTGAATGGTTCATATTGTGTTATTATTGAATTATATTGAACGTTTCCCGGCCTAATTTTGTTCTTCCGCTGCCTCGCCGGGAGACGGGATCCGGATCCGCCACGGTTAACCAACAAGTGCCTAGTTTCAAGATTCTCTGAAATATAATGGCATTCTCTCTCAGTGGACCGCTCCGACCACACCACAACTCAATGGTGTAGCGGAGCATCGTAATCGAATCTTGTTGGCCATGGTTCGATATATGATGAGCTTTATTGAACTTCCTACCTCATTTTGGGGCTATGCGCTCAAAACGGCGGTAATGTTGTTGAAAAATGTTCACACCAAGACAGTGAATAAAACTCCATATGAGATATGGATGGGAAAACCTCCTATGTACTCGTACTTGAGGATTTGGGGATGTCCTACTTACGTGAAGCAGACAGTGGGAGATAAGCTGGATAATAGATCCAAATTATGCTACTTCAATGGGTATCCAAAGAATTCAATTGGATACTATTTCTACTATCCTAATGAAACAAAAGTGTTTGTTTCTAGGAATGCCACATTCCTTGAGAAGGAATTTATACTAGATAGAAAAGGCAAAAATAGTACTACTTGAAGAAGTTCGAGAGACAACTGAAGTACCAAGTGAACCTCCCACACCTCAAGAACCGATCCCTAAGGTGCACGAACCTAGGAGGTCTGAAAGGGCTCCTAAGGCTCCTGAAAGATATGGTTTCTTACTTGAAGAGGATCCAAGCGATCCAAATATTGGATGAAATCCAAGAACCTTCAAGGAAGCAATTTACGATGTTAATTATGATTTATGGCTTGAAGCAATGCAATCTGAGATAGACTCAATGCATTCGAACCAAGTCTGGACTCTTGTAAATCCTCCTGAAGGAATCGTTCCTATTGAGTGTAAGTGGATATACAAGAGAAAGCGTGGGACTGATGGTAAGGTACTGACCTACAAGACGCGATTGATTGCAAAAAGATACATTCAAAGACAAGGTGTTAACTACGATGAAATCTTTTCACCAGTCACAATGTTCAAGTCAATTAGAATCTTGCTTTCCATAGATGCATGGTACGACTATGAGATATGGCAAATGGATGTGAAGACTGCGTTCCTTAATGGAAACATTAAGGAAGAGATCTTTATGACACAGCCTGAGGGCTTCACATCTGTAGGAAGTGAGCATAAAGTATGAAAATTTCAGAGACGATCTACAGTCTCAAGCAAACATCGAGAAGTTGGAACTTAGATTCGATGAAACAATTAAAGAATTTGGTTTCATCAAGAATCATGAGGAGCCATGCGTGTACAAGAAGATAGTCAAGGATGATGTGACATTCCTGGTACTTTATGTTTATGACATTATACTCATTAGGAATGATGTAGGAATGTTGCAATCAACTAAAGTATGGTTATCTGGCAGATTTTCGATGAAGGACCTGGGTGAAGCATCCTATGTTCTTGGAATTCAGATCTATAGGGATTGATCGAAAAGGATGCTCGGACTCACTCAAACGACCTACATCGATACCATACTTAAGAGGTTCTCTATGGAAGAGTCCAAGAGAGGACACCTACCTATGTGCCATGGGGTCACTCTATCTAAGTCTATGTGTCCAAAGACTGATGTAGAGATAGAGAGTATGACACGTGTGACATATGCTTCGGCAATCAGATGTATTATGTATGGCATGATCTTGACCAGACCGGATGTCGCCTATGCTCTGAGTGTCACGAGCCGCTACCAAGCCAACCCCGGACAAATGAATTGGAAGGCTGTGAAAGATATTCTTAAGTACTTACGAAGGACTAAGAATATGTTCATGGTCTACGGGGGAGGTGAACTAAAATTGGAAGGCTACACTAATTCTAGCTTCCAATGCGATGTGATTACTCGAAATCAACCTCTGGATTTGTATTCATACTCACTTCCTACAGATGTGAAACCCTCAGGCTGCGTCATATAGATCTCTTCCTTAATGTTTTCATTAAGGAACACAGTTTTCACATCCATTTGCCATATTTCATAGTCGTACCATGCGGCTATGGCTAGTAGGATTCTAATGACTTGAACATTGCGACTGGTGAAAATGTTTCATCATAGTCAACACATTGTCTTTGAGTGTAACCTTTTGCGACCAGCTGGTCCTTGTAGGTCAGTACCTTACCATCAGGCCCAAGTTTTCTCTTCTATATCCATTTACACCCAATAGGAACTATTCCTTCGAGAGGATTCACGAGATTCCAGACATGGTTCGAATGCATTGAGTCAATCTCATATTGCATTGCTTGAAGCCACAAATTAGAATAAACATCGGAAATTGCCTCCTTGAAGGTTCTTGGATCACATCCAACAGTTTGATCACTTTGATCATCTTCAAGGAGGAAACCATATCTAACAGGAGCACTAGGAACCCTTTCAGATCTCCTAGATGTGTCCACATCAAGGATTGGCCCTTGAGGTGCGGGAGATTCACTTGGTACCTCAGTTGGTTTCGAACATCTTAGAGTTCTACTATCTTGCCTTTTCTATCAAGTATAAATTCCTTTTACAAAAAGGTTTCATTTCTAGAAACAAACACTTTTGTTTCATTGGGATAGTAGAAGCAGTATCCAATAGAATTCTTTGGAACACAGCGCTACCATCTCACGCGTGATTTGTTCTACATCAAATCCGACATTCATCAATCAGATCAAACTCATACTCTCTCTCTCTTTCTATCTCGGGGATCATCTACTCAAATCTACCCGCACCGAAAGTTGATTTCACAAACAGCTTTGACCAGTTCTGTAACGCCCCAAAATCCATAGGACCACATTTATGCATTTTATTGATCTCATGGGCCAAATTGGCAATTTTAAATGTTATGTATTTGCTGATTTTAATTAATTTCAGAAATGAGATGCGCTGCGGCTGGTACCAGCAGATGACTCCAAAGAGTGATGCACGAGCTGGTTTAAGTTGATTGAAAAATATTTTAAGGAGGACAAATGATTTCTTTTGAAAAAGGTTTGGTGTTTTACAAATTAAAATGATATGAAGGGAATTTTACTAAACTTTAGAAGTGTGTCATGCTTGATTTCCCAAGTAGCTTGCCACTAATCCCTTTCATATAAAAACCTGTTTTCAAAGTAAGATTTTTATCATTTGCAAAGAAAATTCTTAAAGTGTTCTTCAAAATAATTCCAGAAGAGTTCGTGCGTCGCTCAAGGGGAAGATTTCTGCAGGAATTAGTTGCTGTAGCAAAGCTTTGTTTAAGGCAAGTAAAAGCTGATCCTTTGCTACACCATTTGAAGCATATATTGTTGCTTTATGGATCTGCTTGCCTGTATGTTTAAGATATGTTTAAAAGTTCATGTTTGAAATGATTTAGATATGAAAAGGAAAGAAAGATGGGTTCGAAAATGATGTTTTGATGTTTATGATGCTTCCAAAATGTTTTTCAGAAAGTTATGAATGTTTCAAAGAAATGAGGATTCGAGTTTATTCCCAGAATGTTACGAATGTTCTTCTTTCAGTAGTTGTAATATCAGAACTTGATAATTGTGTAATCGGTAGTTGCTGGTTGAATCATTATAAAGTATGGTTTGATAGGCAACGGCGGATGGCATAGTTGTTGTTTTGATGTTACAAATGTCGAGTTATGTTCCAGCAGCTGTATCTCCTTGTTAAGATTCAGCAGCTGCATTGTTATAATGTTTACGAATGTTCTTCCTTTTTGCTGTAATGTCGGGATTTGATGATTGTGTAATCGGTAGTTGCTAGTTGAATCAGTATAAAGTCTGGTTTAATAGGCGACGGCTGATAGCGTGATCATTGTTTTGATATTACAAGTGTTTTCGTAAATTCCAGCAGATGCACTGTTCATCAGCAGGTGCATCTTTCCTTGTTAAAATCATCAGTTTCACTTTTTCGTTGAAAATTCAGCAGTTGCACTTATTTGTTGAAAATCAGCAGCTGCATTGTTATCGTAATACCAGCAGCTGCATTCCTTTGTTAGAATTCAGCAGTTGCATTGTTTTCATAAAATCAGCAGATGCACTGTTCACCAGCAGATGCATTCCATTGTGATAGTTCAGCAATTGCTTTATTCGTTTCCATGTACTGTTCATTTCAGCTGGTATTAGTCTTGCGACTGGTACTATTCATTTATATATACGTGTTAGCGCTTTTTCTTGCAACTGGTTGATTAGCGTATTCCTTGCGACTGATCGATGCGCTAACGAAGTCGTTTCTTTAAGTTATAAAATATCAGCACAGATAGACTTTCATCCTATCTGTTATTTACTTCAACGACATCGTTTCATTTAAATACGATTGTCTTAGTAAAAGATCTTGCAGCTGGTTTCTGTTTATTCCAGCTGGTTCATTTTAGCGATATTTGCGAACAGCAGAGATCTGTTTTGTTTCATAAGTGCTGTTCCATTTTCTTACGACTGGTCCCTGCATTTCGACTGGTTTCTCTCCATTGTTACGATTTCAAGGTTCTAATTCGATACTCAGTAAAGTTTTAAAATGGGAAGCAAATGTTTAAAATGATGGAACCCGATGATTTACAAAAATTTTAAGGAATGTTTAAAGAAAGGATTGTTAAGGAACAAAAGCTATTTTAGATTATGGCATAGATAGTTGACGGTCACCAAGATATTCAGGTTTTACTTGCTGAGCCTTTAGGCTCACTAGCTTTTAAAATGGTGCAGGTGCGACAACTGGAGAGCGAACAGAAGGTGAAACTTGAAATACAGCTGCTGGGTGGTGTTGTGTTTATCCAATGCCTACGTTTTCCGTGTCTCAGTTGTATCATTTTGATTTAGATTGTACTGTATTAGATCAGTAGCAACGATTGTATATTTACATAGAATATCAGTTGTTGTAAATCGCAATTGCAATTATCAATGAAAACTGTTTTCCGCAAATGTCTTTAGTAGTTGGCGCGCAAATTAGGTACCTCCTGGTCTTTGAAATTGTCTTGTGTTTTGTTTCTTTTAAGTTATAAGAAATTCAGCTTATAACAAATTACCTTTTAGCCTTCTTTTATTCGAAAAATTTTATTTACCCCAATTCTCATGGCCCCGTTGGGTTCGGGTGTCACAACATGGTATCAGAGCAACGTTCCTGAGATAAACACACGCACCATCAGCTGGATCAAAGTTCATCGTCTGTTCTTCTAAGTTGTGAGTTTATTTTCAGAGCATTGTCTTTAAATTATTTAGCAAGTTCCGATATATGTATGT
Source organism: Dorcoceras hygrometricum (assembly GCA_001598015.1). Classification (NCBI taxonomy): domain Eukaryota; kingdom Viridiplantae; phylum Streptophyta; class Magnoliopsida; order Lamiales; family Gesneriaceae; genus Dorcoceras; species Dorcoceras hygrometricum. Next base: position 152,139 of record KQ999878.1, on the reverse strand, counting down.
GGTGGATTACGGGCTATAGAATATAGAATGGCAGGAAGAGGAAGAACTAGAAGAAGTATTCCTCTAGAAGAAACAGATAGTGATAATAATGCTAATATCACACAACTGTTAAGACTACTGGTAGAACAAAATAACAGAGGCAATGGCCAATCTTCCAGCAGCAGGGGACCTAGTAATGACGATCCCCAAGAGAAGTTTCGACGATAGAAACCCAAGGAATTTAGTGTAACTACTGATCCACTAGTTGCAGAGAGCTGGATTAAATCCATGGAGGTTATTTTCGAGTACCTCCAACTGTCTGATTTAGATAGGCCAAGGTGCGCTATCTACATGTTAAGGGAAGATGCGATGATTTGGTGGGAAGGAGCCAAGTTGTCTGTGGATCTGCTGAATCTCACTTGGGCAGATTTCAAGCAAGTATTCTACGAGCAATACTTCACGGCGGGAAAGAGATCTGAATTGAAGAGGGAATTTTTGACCCTCAAGCAAGGGAGTTTAACCGTACAGGAGTATGTGCGAAAGTTTGAAAGAGGGTGCTATTTTGTGCCATTAGTAGGAAGTGACCCAGAAGAGAAATTAAGTCACTTCGTAGAAGGGTTGAAGCCGATGTTCAAAATGAATGTTAGGCTATCGGTGCCAAGGACTTATAGAGAAGCAGTGGATAGAGCCCTGCAAACTGAAAGGGATTGGAAGGATCTTGATGAAGAAAGTCAGCAAAAGAGACAAGCCTTTCAGCAGAAGGACCCGAGACCATTCAAGAAACAGAACAAGAATCAGCCGAGGCCTCAAGAACAAAAGCCTCTATTGATCCAACCCATAAGCTCTGTTCCTGCTGGTAATGTTAGAAAAGAATGTCCTAAATGCCATAAGAATCATTTGGGGAAATGCAGACTTGGACAAAATGTCTGCTATAAATGTGGAATGCCTGGACATATTTTGAAGAATTTTCCAAAACTCAAGCAACTGGTGACCAGCAGAGCATTTGTTATGACGGCTGAACAAGCTCCTCCAGACTCGACAGTAGTCACAGGTGAAATTTCGATAGCTGTATTTCCTTCTCTAGCTTTGTTAGATTCAGGAGCTACGCATTCATTCATTTCTGTTGAGTTGTTAAGAAATTGTCTATCCAGCCGGAGCAAGTAATGATAGGTTATTGTGTGTCGGTAGCATCAGGGGAAAAGCTGGTATCGCACGAACTGTTTAGAAGTTTAAAACTTAAACTTCAAGGGCACAAGATTACTGCTGATTTAATTGTGTTGCCGATGCTAGAATTTGATTTGATTTTGGGAATATATTGGCTAACTAAGTATGGGGTAGTAACTGACTTTAAACTACGAGCAGTAGCTGTCAACCCACCAGGAAAAGAGTCACTCCAGTTTTTGGCCAAGCATGTTAATAAAGTCCCTTCAATTATATCATTGTTAGCAGTGATTGATAGACCCCAGCTGTCAATTGTAGAAGTAGCAAATGAATTCCCTGAGTTTTTTCCAGAAGATATCCAAGGATTGCCACCGGACAGGGAGTTGGAATTTTCGATTGATTTGGTTCCAGGAGCTGCTCCAGTATCTAGACCACCATATCGATTAGCTCCATCAAATGAAAGAACTGAAATAACAAATACAAGATCTGTTGGATAAGGGGTTTATAAGACCAAGTACTTCCCCTTGGGGAGCCCCTTTTTTATTTTTTAAGAAGAAGGATGGGAGTATGAGGTTATGTATAGATTACAGAGAGTTAAATAAACTGACAATTAAGAATAATTATCCATTACCCAGGATAGAAGATCTGTTTGACCAGTTGAGAGGGTCAGTAGTATTTTCTAAGATCGACTTGAGGTCTGGATATCACCAACTGAAGATTAAGGCAACTGATGTTTATAAAACAGCCTTTAGAACTAGGTATGGTCACTACGAATTCCTAGTTATGCCTTTTGGACTTACAAATGCTCCATCAGCTTTTATGGATCTAATGAATAGGGTCTTTCAACCATTCTTAGACCAGTTTATAGTTGTATTCATTGATGACATATTAGTGTATTCTAAGACCAGACGGGAGCATGTCCAACATTTAAGAATCGTACTCCAGATTTTGAAAGATAAGCAGTTGTTTGATAAATTTAGCAAATGTGATTTCTGGATGGAGAAAGTATCATTCTTAGGCCATATAATTTCTAAGGATGGAATAGAAGTTGACCCAGCCAAGGTAGAAGCTGTTCGCGACTGGCCAGCACCAAAGAATGTTGCAGAGATAAGGAGTTTCTTGGGTTTAGTTGGATATTATAGGCGATTTATCCAAGGATTATCTAAGATAGCTGTTCCTTTGACTACGTTAACAAGGAAGCAAGTGAAATATAACTGGACAGTTGAATGTCAAAACAGTTTTGACAAATTAAAGCAAGAACTGATTGAAGCACCTGTATTGACGATGCCAACTGATCAAGGAAAATGTGTAATTTATACCGATGCCTCTAAGTTGGGACTAGGAGCTGTGTTGATGCAGGATCGTAAAGTAATATCATACGCATCTAGACAGCTGAAAGACCATGAGAAGATTACCCAACGCATGACTTAGAACTAGCAGCTGTTGTCTTTGCCCTTAAGATATGGAGGCATTACCTTTATGGGGAGAAGTGTGAGATATTTACAGATCACAAAAGTTTGAAATACTTCTTTACCCAGAAAGAATTGAATATGAGGCAGAGGCGATGGTTGGAGCTGGTTAAAGATTATGATTGCACAATCAGCTATCACCCAGGAAAAGCAAATGTGGTGGCCGATGCATTGAGTAGTAAATCGGTAGGATTGTAGCAGCTGGTTGTCCAACAGCCGTTGGCAAACGAAATTGAAAGGTTTGGACTTGAAATAGTAACCAGCAGCAGCAATGCTATGATGTTAGCAGACCTCTCCGTAAGATCTAATTTGATAAACCAAATTCGAGAGGGTCAGCAGCAGGACCAGCAGTTGAAGAAATGGGTCCAGCAGGATAAAGAAAGAGGCAACATTCTATATTTTACAGAGGATGGAATTGTTAGGTTCTTGGGCAGAATTTGGGTACCCCAAATAGAAGTATTAAGAGCTGAATTGTTGAAAGAAGCCCATACAGCGCCATATTCGGTGCATCCAGGAAGTACAAAAATGTACAAAGACCTCCAGCAATTGTATTGGTGGCCAGGAATGAAGAAGGATGTTGCCAAGTTTGTAACAGAATGTTTAACTTGTCAGCTGGTGAAAGCCGAACACCAGCGACCAGCAGGATTATTGAAGCCACTGCCGATTCCCGAGTGGAAATGGGAGTCGATAGCGATGGATTTTGTAACCGGTTTACCAAGGACTGTACAAGGATATAACTCCATTTGGGTTATAATTTATCGACTCACTAAGTCTGCTCATTTCTTACCAGTTAAAACAACATATGAGGTGAGCAGGTACGCAGGATTGTATGTTAAAGAAATAGTGAGGCTACATGGTGTTCCAATTTCCATTGTATCAAACAGAGATCCTAAGTTTACATCAGCATTTCTGAAAAGTCTACACAAGGCTATGGGTACAAAGTTGACGTTCAGCACTGCGTTTCATCCTCAAACTGATGGACAATCGGAAAGGGTGATTCAAATTTTAGAAGATTTGCTCAGAGCTTGTATTGTGGATTTTTCAGAAAGTTGGGATGCGAAATTGCCACTGGTAGAGTTTTCCTACAATAACAGTTTCCAAGCTTCGATTCAAATGGCTCCATATGAAGCTTTGTATGGCAGAAAGTGTAGAACACCACTTAATTGGGATGAAGTTGGTGAAAGAGCTGGTTTGGGACCAGATGTTGTGGAACAAACAGCAGCAGCTGTTAGAAGAATAAGAGAAAGAATGAAAGCTGCTCAAAGTCGGCAGAAAAGTTATGCAGATAATCGAAGAAGGGAACTAAATTTTGAAACTGGTGATCATGTATTTTTTAGAATAGCTCAAATGAAAGGAGTTATGCGTTTTGGAAAGAAAGGAAAGTTGAGTTCAAGGTATATTGGACCGTATGAAATATTGGAGAAGATAGGAACATTAGCCTATCGATTAGCACTACCGCCTCAGCTGGCATCAGTACACAACGTATTCCATGTTTCAACTTTAAGGAAATATGTACCCAACCCTTCTCATGTGTTGATCCATGAACCAATTCAGTTAGCACCAGATTTAAGCTATGAAGAGCGACCAGAAAGAATTCTCCTCCGAGAAATTAGAAGATTAAGAAACCGTAGCATTCCTATGGTTAAGATACAATGGTCCAACCAGTCGGAGCGAGAAGCAACGTGGGAAACAGAAGCTGATATGCTAAGCTTATACCCATATTTATTTGGTACGTAAATTTCGAGGACGAAATTTCAATAAGGAGGGTAGAGTTGTAACGCCCCAAAATCTATACGAACACATTTATGCATTTTATTGATCTCATGGGCCAAATTGGCAATTTTAAATGTTATGTATTTGCTGATTTTAATTAATTTCAGAAATGAGATGCGCTGCGGCTGGTACCAGCAGATGACTCCAAAGTGTGATGCACGAGCTGGTTTAAATCGCTTGAAAAATATTTTAAGGAGGACAAATGATTTCTTTTGAAAAAGGTTTGGTGTTTTACAAATTAAAATGATATGAAGGGAATTTTACTAAACTTTAGAAGTGTGTCATGCTTGATTTCACAAGTAGCTTGCCACTAATCCCTTTCATATAAAAACCTGTTTTCAAAGAAAGATTTTCATCATTTGCAAAGAAAAGTCTTAAAGTGTTCTTCAAAATAATTCCAGAAGAGTTCGTGCGTAGCTCAAGGGGAAGATTTCTGCAGGGATTAGTTGCTGTCGCAAAGCTTTGTTTAAGGCAAGTAAAATCTGATCCTTTGCTACACCATTTGAAGCATATATTGTTGCTTTATGGATCTGCTTGCCTGTATGTTTAAGATATGTTTAAAAGTTCATGTTTGAAACTATTTAGACATGAAAAGGAAAGAAATATGGGTTCGAAAATGATGTTTTGATGTTTATGATGCTTCCAAAATGTTTTCCAGAAAGTTATGAATGTTTCAAAGAACTGAGGATTCGAGTTTATTCCCAGAATGTTATGAATCTTCTTCTTTCAGTAGTTGTAATATCAGAATTTGATAACTGTGTAATCGGTAGTTGTTGGTTGAATCATTATAAAGTATGGTTTGATAGGCAACGGCGGATGGCATAGTTGTTGTTTTGATGTTATAAATGTCGAGTTATGTTCCAGCAGCTGTATCTCCTTGTTAAGATTCAGCATCTGCATTGTTATAATTTTTACGAATGTCCTTCCTTTTTGCTGTAATGTCGGGATTTGATGATTGTGTAATCGGTAGTTGCTAGTTGAATCAGTATAAAGTATGGTTTAATAGGCGACGGCTGGTAGCGTGATCATTGTTTCGATATTAGAAGTGTTTTCGTAAATTCCAGAAGATGCATTGTTCATCAGCAGGTGCATCTTTCCTTGTTAAAATCATCAGTTTCACTTTTTCGTTGAAAATTCAGCAGTTGCACTTCTTTGTTGAAAATAAGCAGCTGCATTGTTATCGTAATACCAGCAGCTGCATTCCTTTGTTAGAATTCAGCAGTTGCGTTGTTTTCATAAAATCAGCAGATGCACTGTTCACCAGCAGATGCATTCCATTGTGATAGTTCAGCAGTTGCTTTATTC
>KQ999878.1:128462-146409 GCA_001598015.1 Dorcoceras hygrometricum | reverse complement strand
GCGAATATCATATATAAAGATCGTTTGTGCAAGAGTCAATAAAACCCACATGCCACAAGTTGGCTAGTTGGGCATCTACTCTAACATTGTTTACTTCAACGACATCGTTTCATTTAAATACGATTGTCTTAGTAAAAGATCTTGCAGCTGGTTTCTGTTTATTCCAGCTGGTTCATTTTAGCGATATTTGCGAACAACAGAGATCTGTTTTGTTTCATAAGTGCTGTTCCATTTTCTTACGACTGGTCCCTGCATTTCGACTGGTTTCTCTCCATTGTTATGATTTCAAGGTTCTAATTCGATACTCAGTAAAGTTTTAAAATGGGAAGCAAATGTTTAAAATGATGGAACCCGATGATTTACAGAAATTTCAAGGAATGTTTTAAGAAAGGATGTAATGGAACAAAGTTTATTTTAAGATTATGGCATAGATAGTTGACGGTCACCAAGGAGAAGGGTGAGCAGAGATGTCGACTGCCCTTTCATAATGAGCTATATGCTAAAACTGATATTGGGAGTCATTTTGATCAAAGTGCAACACGGACCATGAGGAGCTTATATGCCATAGTCTAAAGAAAAGGAATTGATGTTAGAGCTGGGCTATTATCCCCTGTCTCTAAGATTACGAACGAATTTTTTATTAAATGTTTATGTATGTACAGTTGTCTGCCTGCGTTAAATGAAATTGTTAATATTCAGGTTTTACTTGCTGAGCCTTTAGGCTCACTAGCTTTTAAAATGGTGCAGGTGCGACAACTGGAGAGCGAACAGAAGGTGAAACTTGAAATACAGCTGCTGGGTGGTGTTGTGTTTATCCAAGGCCTACGTTTTCCGCGTCTCAGTTGTATCATTTTGATTTAGATTGTACTGTATTAGATCAGTAGCAACGATTGTATATTTACATAGAATATCAGTTGTTGTAAATCGCAATTGCAATTATCAATGGAAACTGTTTTCCGCAAATGTCTTTAGTAGTTGGCGCGCAAATTAGGTACCTGCTGGTCTTTGAAATTGTCTTGTGTTTTGTTTCTTTTAAGTTATAAGAAATTCAGCTTATAACAAATTACCTTTACTTTTATTCGAAAATTTTTATTTACCCCAATTCTCGTGGCCCCGTTGGGTTCGGGTGTCACACTATACATGATAGGTGCCTCACTTTGACCCGTTTACCGACTCAGTTGGGGTCATTAGGTGGTGGGATTGGGTGAGGTCACGATGCATGTAGGAGTCAATGTTTCGTTGTCGAGGATTCACCGCTAGCCTTTGTGCGTGGATATCCTATGCTATATGAGGAGATAATAGTGTGATAAATCTCTGGCCAGAGTACTAGATGTGTTTTAGGTAAATGGGTTTATCTAGTAACACACGCGATGTCACTATTTGATCTCCAAGATGTATGCATGGTTATTGGATCTCTAGCGACTCTCGATTTACCAATGGTCGTTGATATGATCGGGATATATGTGTTGAAAGGACCGCACTATACGCTAACCATGACCGACTGGTTCTTGCAGGCACATTGAGGGTCACACAAGTACTGGTTTCACGATTCCCGCACGGAAACTGAGCTCAATGTGTTGAGCATAGGAGGAGGAATTTAGGGAGTACGACTTCCTAAAAGTCAACAGGGGTCAAATTGCAATTTCTCTAAAGTTTGGGCTAGTTTGACTATCTTTGAAACTTGGAGGGGCTAAACTGCAATTTTGGACTAGGTGGTCTGAAAAATTGTTTTCGCATCATAATGCTCAGTTTTGTGAACTAATAGATCGGTCCGATCTGATCGGCAATCGGAATTATGATGAAGCCACGGTGATGGAAATGAACCGAATGTTCATACGGGACTGGGCATGACCCAGGTCCATTGGGCCGATTCAAGCCCATCATAAGTCTACTTATACTTGACCTAGGGCTACATGGGAGACACACTTGCATCACAAACCCTACACTAGTAGCCGCCACCCCTCCCTTCTCCCTCTCTCGGCCGCCGCCTTCACGCGCCGCCGCGCCACCGCCGTGTGCCGCCGCATTCGTGGTTGGACTTGTTCCGACCACCGCGACGAGGACATTCCGTTCGTGGTAAATTCGTCAGCTCTTCTAGTGCAGACTGACGAAGGAGTCGTGTTTCCAGTCGTGGACCGGATTCGTAGAACCACCGCCGCCAACCGTTGAAGTGCCAGTTTCCTTGTGAAACTGGTTGGAGCCAGTCGCCTAGATGCCAGCAAGGTAGCGCTCTAAAACATCCTATGAATGTTTTATTGCTTTCATTATTATGTATTGACCGTTCCCGGTGCAAAATTTTAAAACTTCCGTTGCGTCCCGGGAAATGGGATCCGGATCCGCCGCTGCGCCAACACATTGTTCAACAGCATTACCGCTTTTTCGAGCGTATAGCCCCAAAAAGATGTAGGAAGTTCAGTGAAGCTCATCATAGATCGAACAATGTCCATCAAGGTTCGATTACGATGCTCCGCTACACCATTTAGTTGTGGTGTGGTCGGAGGGGTCCACTAAGAGAGAATCTCATTCTCTTTAAGATAGTCTTGAAATTCGGCACTCAAGTATTCTCCACCTCGATCGGATCGAAGTGTTTTAATACTCCATGTCAGGCCACGTGCTCTAATCAGAGATAAAACATACAAACACATGCGGAAGCTACTAAAAAGCAGGTAAAATTTTCGCTTTTGGCCTGACGGTTTAAAACAATATAATTTAAAATAGTGCGATACTCAAAATAGATATCCCTGTTTATAAAAACCACTAAACAACACAAACAATATAGCATACGAAAATAAGTATCAGACTCCAACCACTTGATACAACGACAAAGCGCAGGGCATCCCCCTGGCTAAGAATACTGATACATATAAATATGCTATACGCCATTGGGATACTCTAACCACCTCCTGAGGCACCACCAGCTGGGCTAAAACCACGAACAGCTGTAAAACCTGGGTTTCCTGAAAACAACACAACAAGGAAAACAACCAAGCCCCAGAGGAACATGGGGTCAAACCCTAGTACGGAGAGCAACTATAAAACAGCAGTAAACAGCAAGAATAAAATGCAGATGCTATGCATGAGGAATTAGACAACAGCTCAACGGAATCTGCAACAGAATATGTGGCCACTGTGAGTGTAGGACATGTGGGTGCTACCCACTCACCCCTACTCGCCCACCCTTACCAGATGCATCAACAACCCAACCTATGAACTTTGGTAGCTAGCCACTCGGCGCATAGGGGAAATGAGAGTGCGGAATCACCGCTCGTCGTTGCATCCTGGTAAGTAAACAGAACAATAACAACGAAGCATTGGCTGCAAAAGCTGAACGGAGATGCAAATGCGTGTATGCAACATGCTGGAATAACAAGCATATAAACATATGCGAAACAATAATAGCATCAGCAAGTATACACCACATAACCAACAGTCATCTCACAAAACAGCGGCCAGCAATAGCCATCTCACAAATTATCCAAGCCATAATATCGCTGTATTACAAGCTCCAATCCGTACCTTAATTCCTAGCACAATTACCACAATCAAAGGTCCCGAGAAATTTGAATTCCAACCTGTCGAAACACACAGGGCAATATTCTCAAGGGACGCTAATAAACAGAAAGGACGCTGGGAGTTACACACACTCACCAGCTACTGATTCCAACCATACCACTAACAGGAAGCTTAAACAAAGGCTAAGACTAAGATCTCAACAACAATTAGAAGTTCTACCTTAACGACGCAACACACGGCAGAAGACAGCAACTTCGCGATCTCGCTCTAGCCAACAACATCCTCCAAGAATGGTATAGGATGGAAGAGCTTCTCGAGAGGAGTCCAACGCTACCTCAAACGCCCAAAACAACAGTCGGAAACGACGGGAATCACCGGATAAAATCAATGGTGAACAGTACTAGGGTTCGAGAAACAGATGTCGACAATTTGGAGAATTTTACTAAGTATGGAATCTGGTATCTCAAATCGAAGACCCAGTCTTCCTTAAATAAACGCGTAAAAGCTGGTTAAAATCATCCACCGACAAAACCAGTCGACGCTCGCTACAAAATACAACCAGTAGATGAAAAGAAACCAACTGCTGAATTCTCAAACAACGCTAAGCAAAACGGTGCCGCAGCGACTTAACAAAACGACGTCGCACCGCTTACGTCATAAAATCTGCCACCAGCTGGTCGCCTAAAACCATCGACTGGTTCTCAAATCCAAAAGCTGGATTGTATAACACTCAAAAGCTGATACCAGACGTTGCATCAAAATGCTGCGTTCCAACTTAATAAAACGGCGTCGCATAGCTGACGTCATCAAATCCGGTCGATAACCCTCGCGCAATACCAACCGCAAGCTACAGGAAACCAGACGCAAGCTACAGGAAACCAGACACAAGCTACAGAAGAGTTGACCATCGTTGACATCTGCTCTCAGCTGGACAACCAGTAGACACACACGCGAACAAATCCCACCAGTTGGTACCAAACGCAACACTCAAAACGGCGTCGCACCAACTAATCAAAATGCTACCGTTTTGCCCTCAACAAACGAGATAAAAAAGCAGCAGCTGGATACAAACATGCTACCAGCTTTCACTTAACACAAAGCATCCAGATTTCACCAAAACGACGGCGTTTAGGAATCTCGCGCTACCAAAACACGCTACGACTGGATTTCACCAAATCGACCAGCTTTCACCACGAAACCAGCTTTCACCCAAAAATCTCAAAAATACGAAAACTTCCAGAAATGCTCTAAATGTGAAATCTGATCCGAAAATGCCAACCAAACTCTCAAACAGAAATATGAACCACCAGAATTCTCTAAAAACCGATTAATTCCAACAAATTAATCTTAATTACATTTCAGGTCTCACATTTCTCCCCCACTAAAAAGGATTTCGTCCTTGAAATCATAACAACAACTCTGGAAAACAACACAGCAACAAAATACACAACAGAACTCTGCTTAACACAAGTCAAGAGTTCAAGATAACTGAGCAAACAATTAACAAAAACTAGGGAAGAAATACAACCAAAAGCTACAAAATACTGGAAATTTAGCTCAACAGCTACTCAAACAGATGCGACCACTCGCGTTGCATCTTTCTTCCAGCTCCCAAGTAGCTTCTTTCCTGCCATGCTTGCTCCACTGCATCATCACCAACGGAATGGTTTTATTCCTCAACTGTTTCTCTTTTCTGCCAAGGATCTGAAATGGATATTCTTGATAACTCAACGACTGATCTAGCTCCACCTCGTCAGTTCCAAGCACATGAGACGGATCTGGCTCGTACTTCCTCAACATGGAAACATGAAAGACGTCATGAAGAGAAGACAACTCTGACAGCAACAACAACTGATACGCTAATGGGCCAATCCTCTCAACAATCTCATACGGTCCGATGTAACGAGGGGCTAACTTTCCCTTGTGTCCAAAGCGCATCACAATGCGAAACGGAGAAACTTTGAGAAATTCATGATCACCAACCTGAAACTCAAGAGGTCGACGCCTCTTATTCGCATAACTGGCTTGGCGATCCTGGGCAGCTTTCATCCGCTGTCTAATAAGATCCACATGATCTTTCATTTGATGCACAAAGTCAGGGGCAGATAGCTGCTTCTCCGCCACTTCTTCACAACATACTGGTGATCTGCACTTCCTGTCATATAAAGCCTCAAACGGCGCCATACCAAACGTCACTTGGTAGCTATTATTATATGAAAACTCCACTAAAGACAACGCGTAATGCCAGCTACCTCCGAAATCCAATACAACAGCTCGTAACATATCCTCCAAAGTCTGGATAGTTCTCTCAGATTGGCCATCTGTCTGGGGGTGATATGCGGTGCTCATCACCAATCTGGTACCCAAAGCTGTTTGCAAACTCTTCCAAAGCCTGGAAGTAAACCTCGAATCTCAGTCAGAAACAATCAAAACAGGCACACCGTGAAGTCTAACCACAAAATCAACGTACAGATTCGCCATCTTCTTCAACGAGAAGGTCATCCCATAGGGAATAAAATGTGCAGACTTCGACAAGCGGTCTATAACCACCCAAATAGCACCGCATCCTCTGCTGGAACGAGACAGATGCATCACGAAATCCATAGAAATTTGCTCCCAATTCCATTGGGGCACTTCAAAACTCTGCAACAGACCACCAGGTCTCATCCTTTCGGCCTTTACCATCTGACAGTTTAAACAACGAGCAACAAAACCAGCAACGTCGCTCTTTAGGCCAGCCCACCAAAAGTGCGGCTTCAAATCATGGTACATCTTCCGTGCACCAGGATGAACACTATGTCTGCTACAGTGCGCTTCCCGAAGGATCTCCTCCTTCAAATCATCAAATTGGGCACAACCAACCTGCCCCGGAAACGCAAACAACCATCGGAAGAGACAGAATAACCCTCAAGTTCGCCAGCCCTGACCTTCAACTTCAACTCGTGGATAGACGGATCAGTCCTCTGAGCTGCTCGAACGGTAGAAACAATCTGTGGCTCCACTTGGAAAGAAGAAACCACCACACAATCCTCAGTCGGGTAAAATCTCCAAGCCATAGTGTTAAGATGCTCCTGATCCTTAGAGATGTACAACGACGCAAGAATCTCACTGGCCTTCCTGCTCAAAGCATCGGCCACTACGTTCGACTTCCCAGGCTGGTACTTAATCTCGCAGTAAAGTACTTTAGCAGCTCCATCCACCTACACTGTCTCATGTTCAAATCGGGCTACGAAAACAAATACTGCAAACTTTTGTGGTCGGAGTACACCACAAACTGCTCGCCATACAGGTAGTGATGCCAGATCTTCAACGCAAAGACCACCGTCGCTAACTCCAAATCATGGACTCGGTAACGAGTCTCGTGCGGTTTCAACTATCGTGAGGCATACGCAATGACACGACCATTCTGCATCAACACACAACCCAATCCATTGATCGAAGCGTCAGAACAAACAACGAAACCACCTGAACCGGACGGCAGAGCCAACACAGGCGCAATAGTCAAGTTTTCCTTGAGCAGTTGAAAAGAATTCTCGCACTGCTCAGTCCAAACAAACCTCTTGTCCTTATGAGTCAATTGAGTCATCGGCTTTGCTATACTAGAGAATCCCTCAATGAAGCGACGATAATAGCCATCCAGACCCAAGAAACTACGAATCTCGGAAACATTCCTGGGACACTCCCAGTTCAGAACGGCATCAACCTTGCTAGGATCTACAGAAATCCCCTCGGCTGAAATCACATGTCCCAAGAATACGATGCGATCCAACCAGAACTCGCACTTGGAGAACTTTGCATACAACTGCTGGTCTCTCAGCGTCTGAAGGACAATACGCAAATGCTCCTTGTGCTCCAAAGGAGTCTTTGAATAGACTAAGATGTCGTCGATGAACACGATCCCAAACTGATCAATAAACTCGCGGAAAACTCGGTTCATAAAATCCATAAAGACTGCAGGGGCATTAGTCAATCCAAACGGCATAACCAAAAACTCATAATGCCCGTACCTCGTATGAGAAGCAGTCTTAGCGACAGCTTGTTCTCTCACTCTCAGCTGATGGTACCCTGAACGAAGATCAATCTTTGAATACACCGCAGAACCTTGCAATTGATCAAACAGATCATCGATTCTTGGCAACGGGTACTTGTTCTTCACAGTGGATTTGTTCAACTGGCAGAAATCAATGCACATCCGCATTGAGCCATCCTTCTTCTTCACAAACAAGATGGGCTCTCCCCATGGCTACATACTAGGTCGGATAAAACCTTTCTCCAGCAAATCGTCCAACTGCACCTTGAGTTCTCTCAACTCCACAAGCGCCAGACGATAAGGAGCACGAGAAATCGGAGTTGTGCCAGGAACCAGCTCTATGCTGAAGTCAATCTCCCGCCTCGGAGGAAAACCAGGAATCTCCTCAGAAAACACATCCGGGAAATGTCGCACCACGGGAACGTCACTGAGCTGAACGCGGGAAGAAGAAGACGCATCCAAAGCGTAGATCATAAAGCCAGCATGACGATAAGGAGCACGAGAAATCGGAGTTGTGCCAGGAACCAGCTCTATGCTGAAGTCAATCTCCCGCCTCGGAGGAAAACCAGGAATCTCCTCAGAAAACACATCCGGGAAATGTCGCACCACGGGAACGTCACTGAGCTGAACGCGGGAAGAAGAAGACGCATCCAAAGCGTAGATCATAAAGCCAGCATTCCCCAAGGACAACAAGCTGAACATCTCCATCTCTGAGACCAACAGGATCTTCGATCTAGAATCCTGGCCGTAGAAGTCCCACTTCTCGCCAGACAAAGGCCTAAAGCGCACAATCCCATGGAAGCAGTCCACGGAGGCCCTATAGTTGGACAGCACATCCATCCCAACTATGCAATCGAAATCCCAAAGCATCAAATGGATCAAGTTCGCTAACAGGACATGCTCACCAAAACGCAACACGCCATCCAACAAAACCTCCTGGGAGAACAGGCTCACACCTCCAGGGGTAGAAACAGAAATGGCATCGTGCAAAGAAATGGTACACAGACCATGCTCAATAACAAACAAATTAGAAATAAACGAATGCGATGCACCGGTTTCAAACAACACACGCGCAGGAAAATCAAAAACAAGGCAAGTACCTGCGATCACCCGACTCGGTGTCTTCTCGGCCTGCTCCCTAGTGATGGCGTTAACCTGAGCATGCTGGGGTCCAGAGAAGAAAGGCTGAGACGACTGTCCGAACCGCGATGGACCAGGCTGCTGAAACGGCCTAAACTGCGTCTTACCTAATCGGGGCTGTGGAAACTGAGGGGAACGACCCCTAGACGGACCTCCTCGACCCTGAGGCTGGGCCGTGGTCTGCTGTGATCCAGCTGACGGACACACTCTAGCAAAATGCCCGTACTGACCACAAAGGTTGCAGGAACCCTGCACACCAACGCACTGCGTAGACGGATGCTTTCCACCACAAAAGCCACAAAACTCAGCTCGAGAACCACTGCTACTCGAGCTGCCCAAACCAGAAGAGCCAGAACCCGACTTCTTCTTGAACTGCTGACCGCGGGGTCGAAACCTCTGACGGCCAGACTGTGGAGCCACCTGCTGCTGATGCTGCTGCTGCTGCTGGGGCTGATGGGCTGACTGGGAGGACTGTGAAGACTACGCTCCCTGAATAGCAGGACGACTGACCTGCACCTCCTGCTTCCTGCGAGCACGATGACTCTCCAAACCCTCCTCGATATCAGTAGCAGTGTCAAGTACTTCATCATAGCTTTTGGGTTTGCTGGTCAACACCATCTGATACAACTCTTCGTTCAAGCCCTTAAGAAATCTAGTCCACTTGGCCCTCTCCCGGCCAGAAACATGGGGAACGTACGCTAACAAAGAAGAAAACTTCCTAGAATACTCCCGAACAATCATGGAACCCTGCTCCAGATGGTCGAACTCCCGCTCCCGGGCGTTCACATAAGACTCGGGTACATACTCCTGTCGGAAGGTCTCGCAGAAACTATCCCAAGAGATCCCAACACCGGTTTCTAGCAAGGTACTTGAAGCGCCTCGCCACCAGCGCTCCGCAGCCTTCCTAAGCAAGAGAGTCGCTAAAATCAGCCGAAGATCATCATCATACTACACCCGATCGAAAAGACCAATAATGTTACGGAGCCACGAGTCCGCATCCTCACTGGACTCATCACCATTAAAGACTGGAGGGTTCATCCGCTGAAACCGTGCTATAACAACATCCATCCGCTCCACCAGGGGAGGCAAGTCACCAACTTCCTCCTCCTCCTCATGTCTACTACGAGAACGGCTAGGAGCGCTACGCCGATCCTCATTCTGTCCTACCGATTCCTCAAACTGCCCCTACCTCTACCACGACGTCTACGCGGCATCTACGAAAACACTCAACAGGATCAAGCAAAACAGAACAGATACAGCATAGATAGCACAAATATGCAGCACGTAATCACATAAGTCAAGCACATGCAACACACAACACTGTGCCTAGACTCAAGTGTGATCAAGAAATTGAGCTTATCCCAGCTTAAGCTCTGATACTAAAAATGTCAGGCCTCGTGCTCTAATCAGAGATAAAACATACAAACACATGCAGAAGCTACTAAAAAGAGGGTAAAATTTTCGCTTTTGGCCTGACGGTTTAAAACAATATAATTTAAAATAGTGCGATACTCAAAATAGATATCTCAGTTTATAAAAACCACTAAACAACACAAACAATATAGCATACAAAAATAAGTATCAGACTCCAACCACTGGATACAACGACAAAGCGCAGGGCATCCCCCTGGCTAAGAATACTGATACATATAAATATGCCATACGCCACTAGGATACTCTAACCACCTCCTGGGGCACCACCAGTTGGGCTAAAACCACGACCAGCTGTAAAACCTGGGTTTCCTGAAAACAACACAACAAGGAAAACAACCAAGCCCCAGAGGGACATGGGGTCAAACCCCAGTACGGAGAGCAACTATAAAACAGCAGTAAACAGCAAGAATAAAATACAGATGCTATGCATGAGGAAGGAGACAACAGCTCAATGGAATCTGCAACAGAATATGTGGCCACGGTGAGTGTAGGACATGTGGGTGCTACCCACTCACCCCTACTCGCCCACCCTTACCGGATGCGTCAACAACCCAACCTATGAACTGTGGTAGCTAGCCACTCGGTGCATAGGGGAAATGAGAGTGCGGAATCACCGCTCACCGTCGCATCCTGGTAAGTAAATAGAACAATAACAACGAAGCAATGGCTACAAAAGCTGAACGGAGATGCAAATGCGTGTATTCAACATGCTGGAATAACAAGAATATAAACATATGCGAAACAATAATAGCATCAGCAAGTATACACCACATAACCCACAGTCATCTCACAAAACAGCAGCCAGCAATAGTCATCTCACAAATTATCCAAGCCATAACATCGCTGTATTACAAGCTACAATCCGTACCTTAATTCCTAGCACAATTACCACAATAAAAGGTCCCGAGAAATTTGAATTCCAACCTGTCGAAACACACAGGGCAATATTCTCAAGGGACAATAATACACAGAAAGCACGCTAGGAGTCACACACACTCAACCAGCTACTGATTCCAACCATACCACTAACAGGAAGCTTAAACAAAGGCTAAGACTAAGATCTCAACAACAATTCGAAGTTCTACCTTAACGACGCAAACACACGGCCGAATACAGCAACTTCGCGATCTCGCTCTAGCCAACAACAGCCTCCAATAATGGTATAGGATGGAAGAGCTTCTCGAGAGGAGTCCAACGCTACCTCAAACGCCCAAAACAACAGTCGGAAACGACGGGAATCATCGGATAAAATCAACGATGAACAGTACTAGGGTTCGAGAACAGAGGTCGACAATTTGTAGAATTTTTTACTAAGTATGGAATCTGGTATCTCAAATCAAAGACCCAGTCTTCCTTAAATAAACGCGTAAAAGCTGGTTAAAATCATCCACCGACAAAACCAGTCGACGCTCGCTAAAAAATACAACCAGTAGATGCAAAGAAACCAACTGCTGAATTCTCAAACAACGCTAAGCAAAACGGTGCCGCAGCGACTTAACAAAACGACATCACACCGCTTACGTCATCAAATCTGCCACCAGCTGGTCGCCTAAAACCATCGACTGGTTCTCAAATCCAAAAGCTGGATTGTATAACACTCAAAAGCTGATACCAGATGTTGCATCAAAACGCTGCGTTCCAACTTAATAAAACGGCGTCGCATAGCTGACGTCATCAAATCTGGTCGATAACCCTAGCGCAGTACCAGCCGCAAGCTACAGGAAACCAGACGCAAGCTACAGGAAACTCGACGCAAGCTACAGAAGAGTTGACCATCGTTGTCTAAAACCATCGACTGGTTCTCAAATCCAAAAGCTGGATTGTATAACACTCAAAAGCTGATACCAGATGTTGCATCAAAACGCTGCGTTCCAACTTAATAAAACGGCGTCGCATAGCTGACGTCATCAAATCTGGTCGATAACCCTAGCGCAGTACCAGCCGCAAGCTACAGGAAACCAGACGCAAGCTACAGGAAACTCGACGCAAGCTACAGAAGAGTTGACCATCGTTGACATCTGCTCTCAGCTGGACAACCAGTCGACACACACGCGAACAAATCCCACCAGCTGGTACCAGACGCAACACTCAAAACGGCGTCGCACCAACTAATCAAAACGCTATCGTTTTGCCCTCAACAAACGAGATAAAGCAGCAGCTGGATACAAACATGCTACCAGCTTTCACTTAACACAACGCATCCAGATTTCACTAAAACGACGGAGTTTAGGAATCTCGCGCTACCAAAACACGCTACGACAGGATTTCACCAAATCGACCAACTTTCACCACGAAACCAGCTTTCACCCAAAAATCTCAAAAATACGAAAACTTCCAGAAATGCTCTAAATGTAAAATATGACTCGAAAATGCCAACCAAACTCTCAAACAGAAATCTGAACCACCAGAATTCTCTAAAAACTGATTAATTCCAACAAATTAATCTTAATTACATTTCAGGTCTCACACTCCTTCCCAATTGATTTTCTACTTAAGTCTTGAATTCTTTGAACTTTTTAAAGGGTTCAGACTTGTGCTTCATTAAGTACAAGTATCCAAACCTAGAGTGATCATCGGTAAAGTTTATGAAGTAGGTGTGACCGGACTTAGTACCAATCCTAAGTGGGCCACATACATGTTAGAGTAGATGCCCAACTAGCCAACTTGTGGCGTGTAGGTTTTATAGACTCTTGTGTATATTGATCTTTATATATGATATACGCATTTCTTATATGGCATTCTTTATTTTCATTATGTTATAATGTTAAAAATTGTGTTGGATAAGGACCTAGAATGCACCATAGTTTATGTTAGATGTGATAGTGGATGTGATGGCTATCATGAAATACATCTAATAGTCACTGTGCATTCTGAACACGTTCCTAGTCGATTGGGCCGTTAAAATGAGGATAAGGCCGCCCGAACTTGAGACTAGCATCTGCGATGTGAAGTACCATGTTTCATTGGTAGGGAACATTGTGATGTTCTGAGCATGCAGATGGATAGTGACCTGGTGATCTATCGAACTACCCTCGTTCGATAGTCACTGTGCATTCTGAACACGTTCCTAGTCGATTGGGCCGTTAAAATGAGGATAAGGCCGCCCGAACTTGAGACTAGCATCTGCGATGTGAAGTACCATGTTTCATTGGTAGGGAACATTGTGATGTTCTGAGCATGCAGATGGATAGTGACCTGGTGATCTATCGAACTACCCTCGTTCGGACTTTCCAAGTGGTTACCATTTGTCGAGTGGATAAGTCCGAGGTCTTGGTTGTACTGATTAGTCCTCACTACTCGAAACGTCATTGAGACTCTATATGATAGGCACCTCACATTGACCCGTTTACCGACTCACTAGGTGGCGGGATTGGGTGAGGTCCCGATGCATGTAGGAGTCGATGCTTCGTTGTCGAGGATTCACCGCTCGCTATCATGCGTGGATATCCTATGCTATCTGAGGAGATAATAGTGTATAAATCTCTGGTCAGAGTACTAGATGTGTTTTAGGTAAATGGGTTTACCAAATAACACTCGCGATGTCACTATTTGATCTCCAAGAGGTATGCATAGTTATCGGATCTCTAGCGACTCTCGATTTACCAATGGTCGTTGATCTGATCGGGGTATATGTGTTGAAAGGACCGTACTGTACGCTAACCATGACCAACTGGTTCTTGCAGGCACTATCAGTTATACCTAGGGGATCATGGGGCGATGTTTCTAGGTGCTTTACCATGATCCGATGGGAAAGTCCGAAATTGTGATTTCGGAGTCACAATGGTTGTGGGCCCATGGCTAGCTGTATCCCTGAACCATTGAGGGTCACACAAGCACTGGATTCATGATTCCCGCACGGAAACTGAGCTCAATGTGTTGAGCATAGGAAGAGGATTTTAGGGAGTGCGACCTCCTAAAAGTCAACAGGGGTCAAACTGCGATTTCCCAAAGTTGAGGGGCTAAACTGTAATTTTGGACTAGGTGATCTGAAAAATTGTTTTTTGCATCATAATATTCAGTTTTGGAAACTGAATAGATCGGTCCGATCTGATCGTTGATCGGAGTTATGATGAAACTGCAGTGATTTAAATGAATCGAATGTTCATATGGACCTGGGCCAGACCCCAAGTCCAATGGGCCGGTTCAAGCCCATCATTGGTCTATATGTTGATATGACCTAGGGCTACAATCACAACTAACACACAACCTCATACCCTAGTCTCTATAGGCGCCTCCCCTCCTCTCCATAATCCTCGCCGCCGTCGGCCTCCAAGCGCCGCCGCCCGCCGCCGCCGCACCGTCGCCCGCCGCCGGTGACTTCGTGATCGGACTTGTTCCGATCAGCGTGATGAGGAGATTCCGTTCGTGCCAAATTCGTCAGGCCTTCTAGTGCAGGCTGACGAAGGAGTCTTGTTTCCGGTCGTGGACATGATTAGGAGGATCTACCGCCGCCTACATTTCAAGAGCCAGAATTCCCTGTGAATCTGGTTGGAGCCAGGCGCCTAGACGCCAGCAAGGTAACGATTCAAACATCCTATGTATGTTTATCGTTGGTTTTATGATATGTTTCCGGGGCAAAATTTCAACTTCCGCTGCGCCCTTGGGAAATGGGATCCGAATCCGCCACTTTCGCCAACAGTGGTATCAGAGCAAGGCTCGGATTCTTCAATACATTTTATGCCTGAATTGTATCGATTTCAATTATTTAAGAATCAACAAAACAAAAAAAATTATTTTTTGGACAGCCCCGCGCCGCCGCATGCGGCGGCCCATCGCGCGCTGGCCGTGCATGGTGGCCGGCCGGTGCCTGCTGCCTCGCGCCTGGTTGCACGACGGCTGGACGCAACATGCGCAATCTTGGAGCCATGCTTGGCGCACGGTGGTGGCTGGAAGATGCCGCGCATGGCGCGGCCAGCGTGAGGCCGTGTGCCGCACGCTGCGTTGGAGACGGCCGCCATCCAACGATCCTCGTGGCTATACGACGGCTGTTCTGTCTTCTAGGTTTTGTTTCGGGCCTATCCCGGGCAGCCCATGAAGTTTTTGGGCCAATATTCGATATTGGGACGATTTTGGTCGGACCAAAATTGATTTTGAAATTTTTGAAGTTTTGGGCCTAAAATTGTTTTAAGCCCAATTTGATTCAATTAAAATTAACAAAATGTGATTTTGATTATAGGAGATGATTTTATAATTAAAATATGATTTTGTTGATAAAATATGATTTTGTCGACGAAATGCGATTTTATTTATAAAATATGATTTTATAATTAAAATATGATTTTGTAGAAAATTATCAAATATGATTTGATTATTTAATTTATGTCAATTAATTAGATTGATTGCATGTTTGGGATGATCGAGAGCCGTGCCCAATGTGTTAGGTGTATGCTCTAGGTTTTGCGATTTTGGTTGTATATATATTGTTGATACCGTTAATCAAGTGGGTCTGTTTGTGGCCCGTTCCCAGCCCTACAAATTTGTATCCCAATGTGTCATGAAAATTTAAATGTAAATTACTAGATTTAGTGGGAGGACAATTGAAGACGATGGAGATGACGATCAAAGATATTGAAGACCGAAGATCTGTAAAACCGGAAACAATTGTAATAGGATTGCATTGCATATTGCATTTCACCTAGGACTGGACCCAGGTCCGTGATTGGCAACCACGGACCGCATAGCTCTCGCGATCGATCATCCCAAAGTTTATATATTTATTGAGTCCGCATGTTTTAAATTATGATTTAAAATATTATTGAGACCAAATTTTCATAAATAAAATCCCTCGTTTTAAATATGATTTAAAACTGATATCAAAATTAAAAGTTTATTCGATAAACTAAGGGAATTTAAATTTGTTTAAATTTTCCTGCCTTCTATCAACAATGAGTGTACGTCGATACTACCCGCATACATGGCCCGGCTCATATTATTGAGGGGGTTATGTATGCCGGAAAGCTGTACACGTCATTGACACTTATTGTGAGTCGGTTGGAACTCCCTTTAACGTTGGCTCATATTATTGGTGACGTTAAGGGGACCGTCCTTCACGACTCAACATTGATGGGTCATCTTGACACGTGACAGTAATCGGCGTCATATTATTGGGTCCTTACTGGACGTGAGGTAAAATACATGGAGGTTTCACCGGTTGCAATTGGACTCTACCTTTTGAGGGTCATGGTTGTCTGATATTATTCGGGACCATGATCGCTTGATTGGGCTCTGTGTACCCACTAAGGAAACTTGCTTTCCAGATTTCATTAGAGGGTGGTGAAATCTTTAAAATAGTTGGAGGATAATTCATAAAACTAAATGACCTTGTTTTATGTCTTAGCGTTTATCATATATAGTTAGTAATGCATGTCTGTTTTCTTTTCAGTATAAATTTCTTATAAAATGTCTTCGATCAAAAACCCACTCGCTGCTATACTGGATAGCAGCAAGTTCACCGGTCTGAACTACCAAGACTGGCTTCGAAACCTCAATATTGTATTGGCTTCGGAGAAACTTCTCTACACGTTAGAGAAGAGCCCTCCGAAGGAAGCCCCTGCCGATATCAACCCTGAGGAGCTGACTAAGATTAACAAATGGTGGGACGACGAGCTTAAGACTCGATGTTATATGATGGCATCGATGTCAAACGAAATGCAACGGCGCTTTGAGAAGACGGTGTATGCTGCTGACATACACCTTCATCTTAAGGAACTGTATGGGGAGAACTCTCGACATGAGAGGTTCACCAATGTCAAGGAGCTTATGACGAGCCGCATGCGCGATGGGACTTCGGTCCACGAGCATGGGGTTCGTATGATTGGGCTCATTGAAAAGTTTGTGGGCCTTGATATCACACTTCCACATGAGTTGTCTGTGGATTTGCTTCTCCTCTCACTACCCGCTGCATTCGACCCCTTTGTGGTCAACTTCAACATGAACAAGCTGGAAGCCACCATTGAAGAGGTGGTTAACATGCTGGTAGTGTTTGAGGGGACCATAAAGAAGGAAAAGCCCGTCCTCCTTATGGGCTCTTCTTCCTCTGCGAAGAAGGGGCCCAAACGCAAGGGTAAGAAGCGTTCTGCCCCAGCAAAGGAGGAAAATCCCACTAAGAAGCCCAAGGCAAAGGCTTCCAAGCCAAACAAGTCTGAGGATGTTTGCCACCACTGCCACAAGCCTGGGCACTGGAGGAGGAACTGCAAGGAGTACCTCGAGCAGTTGCGAACTGCAAAAGGTATGTTCTATATCGAAATAAATATGTCTCTTAATTCGACTTCTTGGGTACTTGATACCGGATGTGGATCTCATATCTGCAATGATTTGCAGGTAATGACAAAAAGCCGACGTCTTAGAGAGGGTGAGAACCACTTGAGGCTGGGCAATGGAGCAAGGGTTGCTGCAGTAGCTATAGGAGATGTTTATTTATTTCTGTCATCGAATTTTAAGTTGTTATTGAAAGACGTTTTATTTGTTCCTGAATTAATAAAGATCATTATTTGTGAGGATTGAGAATTTAGATTTGTGATTAATTGATTTGATTTTGGATTAATTACGTAAATTTTGAGGTTCCTGCTGTTTTTGAACATTGCATTAATTTTTTTGGAATTCAGTCGTAGCGAGTTTTTGGAGCAAAATGTCAGCAGCAGGTTACTGTAGCTCTTGCTGGTGAATTTTGAATCAGCAGAGATGACGTCAGCGTGACGCAATGAGAGCTGCTGGTTTAGTTACGAGTTTGAAGTCGCTGCTGGTAGATGTTGCATTTAGCGTGAGATTGAGCGAGGAAGCGACACGTGTTAGTCAACATTTTGGAGTGTTGACTATTGGATTCAGCAGTTG
>KQ999878.1:86981-122295 GCA_001598015.1 Dorcoceras hygrometricum | reverse complement strand
TTTTTGGTCGCTGCTGCTGAATTAACGAAATAAAAAGAGGACTGCTGCTGATAGACTTCTGCTGGTCACTTCGATTGATTTTAATGAATCAGCAGGCGAGGCTTTAAGAGGTATTTATAGAAGTGTTGATCGACACTTAGAATTATTTTGAGCCAGATATTTCTTATCTCCTCTTTTCCAAACCCTCGAAATAGCTACCGTTCACCGTTACCTTTCATCGCCATTTTTCTGACGATTCCAGCCTCTGTTTTTGAAGATTTGAGTGTCGCTGGACTCCCTTAACTTAGCTCTCTCGTTTGCTGCCCATTTCGAACCTAGTTTTAGAGCGAGCGTAGAAGCGCGAAGCTGCTGGAGTTCGAA
Source organism: Dorcoceras hygrometricum (assembly GCA_001598015.1). Taxonomy (NCBI): domain Eukaryota; kingdom Viridiplantae; phylum Streptophyta; class Magnoliopsida; order Lamiales; family Gesneriaceae; genus Dorcoceras; species Dorcoceras hygrometricum. The sequence goes on along the minus strand of KQ999878.1, from coordinate 121,935 downwards.
GCTTTTTAAGAGAAGTCTGTGCGTGCGTTCTTCTGCTAGCGTGAGCTTTTGGGATTTCAGCTTCCAGGAAGTTCCTGTCGCGTGATCTTGAATCAGGAGAAATCTGTTAGGTAAATTGAAGAAGAAAGGTACAATTGGAGCAGCCCTTAGCAGCTTGAGCGTGAACATGTCTATGTTTCGATGTTGTGAACTGCTGTTATGTGGCTTACGTGAATTTATATGATGGAATTGATTGAGTTATGTTTTGCTTCACGTATTATAAATTGTATGCATCTAGCATGGATATTGAATGGCATTCATGCATACATCTTGAGCCTGATTTACAGATTTGATTTGATAACCTGATTGGGTGCCACGTTGTGACTGGCCGACTGTTGGGTCGTGCCCGAAAAGTCCAACGCTATCGTCGGAGCGGTGACTACCGGATACGAGTGTCTACCGCCGAGCTGTGATGGGCTGACGGGCCCCGATGATCACGGACCGATGATTTCCCGGTTGATAGACCGTGGTATAGAGGAGTTAGCCGCGATGCATGACGTGTTTCATGTGTCAATGTTGAGAAAATATGAGCCGGATCCGTCCCATGTTTTGAGAACTGACGAAGTTGAGCTGGATTCTACCTTGAGTTATGTCGAATATCCGGTGCAGATCTTGGATAGGAAGGAGAAACAGCTGAGAAACAAGATAATTCCATTGGTGATGGTCCAATGGAGCAAGAATGGCCGAGAAGAAGCAACCTGGGAAGTTGAGGAGAAGATGAGGCAAGACTGGCCTCATCTGTTTGAGCACTGATCGTGTAGAATTTCCAGGTATATTTCTGGTTTTTGCTTTGAATTTGGTGTGTAGTTGGTGCTGGTTTGTATGTTTGATTGTTCTGCCTTGGTTTGTCTTTTGATTTCGAGGACGAAATCTCTTAAGGTGGGGAGAATGTGAGGATTGAGAATTTAGATTTGTGATTAATTGATTTGATTTGGGATTAATTACGTAAATTTTGAGGTTCCTGCTGATTTCGCACGTTGCGTAAAGTTTTGGATTAAATCGTAGCGAATTTTGGTGCAAATCTGCTAACAGCACGCTACTGTAGCGGAGTCAACGCAGGTCAACCTTACTGTAGCTCGCTGCTGGTGGATTTGGAATCAGCAGAGGTGATGTAAGCGTAACGCAAAGAGATCTGCTGGTTTTAGTTCGAGTTGAAGTTGCTGCTGGCATATGTTGCGCTTAGAGTGAGATTGAATGAGGAAGTGACACGTATTAGTCAACATTTTGGAGTGTTGACTATTGGATTCAGCAGTTGCGCTAGTGGAGGACGATCAGCAGATGGGTTGAGGAATCAGTCGCAAGAGCTGTTAATAGATATGATGACGTAGGCGTGACGTATTCATTTCTGCTGGCAATAGATTGCATTGTGATGGTTGCTGCTGACCAGCAGGCGCGCAAATACTATAATGTTGAGAAGTGACGTCGTTTGGATTAGTTGATGCGTCGACGTTTTGAGTAATTTCACGCGACCAGCAGATGGTTTGTTTTGGAGAGAGAGCTGTTACCAGCTTTTGGTCGTTTTGCTTGCGAGAGCTGTTGTCAGCTGGTGTATCGCTACGGCGTCGTTTTGATAAGTTGGAACGGTGTCGTTTTGGAGTGTTTCTTGCGATTTCTTTTTGGTCGCTGCTGCTGAAATTAACGAAATAAAAAGAGGACTGCTGCTGATAGACTTCTGCTGGTCACTCTTGAGACTTGCTCTTTCCATTGATACTGGTTTGGAATCTAGGAGCGACGAGTTGAGAAATCCCGTAGGCCCTGCTCGTTCGTGAATTGCTGGTTTCGTTGAGCAAATTCAGCAGTTGTTTCTTTTGAGCTTTTGGGTGAGCATTTCTTGTAGTTTGAGCTCGGTTTTTAGTAGTTAATGCCTGCGTTGAAGTGTAGGATCGAAGTATGCTTCTGGCCGTAGGATTAGCGTGATTGTGTAGCTGAATTGAGCTAAGATATTAGCTATGTTGTAACAGATTTCAGCTTCCAGGAAGTTCCTGCTGCGTGAATTGAGCCAGGAGAAATCTGTTAGGTAATTCGAAGAAGGAAGGTACGAATTGAGCAGCTCTTAGCAGTTTTGAGCTTGAGCATGGCTATAATTCGATGTTGTGAAATCTGTGGCTTTACTGATATGTGCTTACGTGAATCAGTTACTGTTTTGATTGAATGTGTATACTGTTTTACGTTTAGGCATATTATGTATTGAGCATGGATATTGAATGGCATTCATGCATACATCTTGAGCCTGATTTACAGATTTGATTTGATAACCTGATTTGGGTGCCACGTTGTGACTGGCCGACTATTGAGTCGTGCCCGAAAAGTCCAACGCTATCGTCGGAGCGGTGACTACCGGATACGAGTGTCTACCGCCGAGCTGTGATGGGCTGACGGGCCCCGATGATCACGGACCGATGATTTCCCGGTTGATAGACCGTGGTATAGAGGCGACTTGATATGATTTGCCGGTTGATGCACTGGCCTAGCTGACCGATTTACTTCGACAGCCTCATGCATTCATAGCATTGATTTATAGCATATTGCATGTTTAGCTGTTTTGGATAGCTCTTCGTACTGAGGCTTGACCTCGTACTTGTTTCCTGCTTTTGTTTTGGTTGGGTCTGTGTTTCCCATTTGCAGGAACTACAGGTAACCAAGCTGGACCGAGTGGAAGTTCAGCTGGTCGATCCCCGCGTCCCTGAGTCCCAGTCTATATTATGATATGTATTGAGCCGGGGGATGCCCCATGTTATCATGTATTGGGGATCTATGTTTGATTGATATTGTTGTTACCTGTTGCACATGAGTTTGAGTCAACTCATATTTTGAGTATGGAATATTTTGAATGTATGATTTGATGTTCAGGCCCATTGTATTTCGAAAAATTTTTAAGCCCTGATTTTAAGCTTCCGTGTTTATGCGCTTATTATGTGTTAATTGTTAGTAATTAGCACGGGGCCTGACATTATTTCTGTATCTATGCTTGATAGTGATGGATATTCTTGTCATTTTGCTAATTCGATTTGCAATATATACAAGAATGAATGTTTGATAGGAATTGGGGAACGCGAAAACGACTTATACACCTTAAAATTAAAAGCTGTTCCAACTCGCGATGTGGAAACACATACAACAACAATTAAAAGGAAAAACGATAGCTTTTAAACCCAGCACAACTTTGGCACGCTAGGCTAGGTCATATTTCCCTAAGTATGATGAACAAGTTAGTTAGGAGTGACATGTTTGATTTGTCGGACATTAACTCTCTACCGACTTGTGAGTCTTGTCTCAAGGGAAAGATGACTAAACAACCCTTCAAGGGCAAGCCTGAACGTGCTCAAGGGCTATTGGATTTGATCCATACTGATGTGTGCGGCCCACTTAGCATCGGTACTAAGTACGGTCACACATACTTCATCACCTTTACCGATGATTACTCTAGGTATGGGTACTTGTACTTAATGAAGCACAAGTCTGAATCCTTTGAAAAGTTCAAAGAATTCAAGGCTGAAGTAGAAAATCAGTTAGGAAAAAGTATTAAAGCTGTAGGACCGAGCGCCTGCCGCTTTACCAAAAGCTATAGCTAGTGGTAACGGTGCAACTCCAATCTTTTAAACCGTATAGCAACACAAGCGCCACGATTCGATCGCTCTACCTAGCAGGGGCAATTATTGCACTCCAACAATCCCCCTTCCAATAATTGCACTCCTTGCAATCAATGGAAATCGAACCCGTGACCTTGGCTCTGATACCAATTATAGGATCGAGCGCGTGCCCGATCCGATCGAGGTGGAGAATACTTGAGTTCCGAATTTCAAGATTATCTTAAAGAGAATGAGATTCTCTCACAGTGGACCCCTCCGGCCATACCACAACTCAATGGTGTAGCGGAGCGTCGTAATCTAACCTTGATGAACATGATTCGGTCTATGATGAGCTTCACTGAACATCCCACCTCATTTTGGGGCTATGCGCTCGAAACGGCGGTAATGTTGTTGAACAATGTCCACACCAAGGCAGTGGATAAGACTCCATATGAGATATGGATGGGCAAACCGACCAAATACTCTTTCATGAGGATTTGGGGATGTCCTGCTTACTTGAAGCAGACAGTGGGAGATAAGCTGGATACTAGATCCATCTTATGCTACTTCATTGGATATCCAAAGAATTCCATTGGATACTACTTTTACTATCCCAATGAAACAAAAGTGTTTGTTTCTAGAAATGCCACCTTTATGGAAAGGGAATTTCTACTCGATAGAAAAGGCAAGATAGTAGAACCATCTGAAGTACCAAGTGAGTCTCCCGCACCTCCAGAGCCAGTACCAGAAATGGTCGCACCTAGGAGATCCGAAAGGGTTCCTAGGGCTCCTGAAAGATATGGTTTCCTCCTTGAAGATGATCAAGGTGATCAATTTGTTGGATGTGATCCAAGAACTTTCAAAGAGGCGATTTACGATGCTGATTCTAATTTGTGGCTTGAAGCAATGCAGTCTGAGATTGACTCAATGCATGCGAACCAAGTTTGGACTCTTGTTAATCCTCCCGAAGGAATTGTTCCTATTGGGTGCAAATGGATATACAAGAGGAAACTTGGGCCTGATGGTAAAGTACTGACCTACAAGGCACGACTGGTCGCAAAAGGTTACACTCAAAGACAAGGTGTTAACTATGATGAAACCTTTTCACCAGTCGCAATGTTCAAGTCAATTAGAATCTTACTAGCCATAGCCGCATGGTACGACTATGAGATATGGCAAATGGATGTGAAAACTACGTTCCTTAATGGAAAAGTTAAGGAAGAGATCTATATGACGCAGCCTGAGGGTTTCACATCTGTAGGAAGTGAGCATAAGGTATGCAAACTTCAGAGATCGATCTACGGTCTCAAACAAGCATCGAGGAGTTGGAACCTGAGATTCGATGAAACAATTAAGGAATTTGGTTTCATCAAGAATCCCGAGGAGCCATGTGTATATAAGAAAGTAGTTAAAAGCACTGTGACATTCCTTGTACTTTATGTTGATGACATTCTACTCATTAGGAATGATGTAGGAATGCTGCAGTCAACTAAAGTGTGGTTGTCTAGTAGATTCTCGATGAAGGACATGGGTGAAGCATCCTATATTCTTGGAATACATATCTATCGGGATAGATCGAAAAGGATGCTCGGACTCACCCAAGCTACCTACATCGATACCATACTTAAGTGGTTCTCTATGGAAGAGTCCAAGAGAGGACACCTACCTATGTGCCACGGGGTCACTCTATCTAAGTCTATGTGTCCGAAGACTGATGAGGAGATAGAGAGTATGGCACGTGTGCCATATGCCTCGGCAATAGGTAGTATTATGTATGGCATGATCTCAACTAGACCGGATGTCGCATATGCTCTGAGTGTCACGAGCCGTTACCAGGCCAACCCCGGCCAAATGCATTGGAAGGCTGTGAAAGATATTCTTAATTACTTGCGAAGAACTAAGAATATGTTCATGGTCTATGGGGGTGGTGAACTGAAATTGGAAGGCTACACTGATTCTAGCTTCCAATGTGACGTGGATGATTCGAAGTCAACCTTTGGATTTGTATTCATGCTCAATGGTGGTGCTGTCTCTTGGAAGAGTTCCAAGCAAGACACCATTGCGGATTCAACCACTGAGGCTGAGTACATCGCAGCATCAGCTGCTGCTAATGAGGCGGTTTGGATAAGGAATTTCGTCCAAGAGTTGGGCGTCATCTCTGATGGAGTTGGTCCAGTCCCGGTGTACTGTGACAACACGGGTGCCGTTGCACAAGCAAAGGAGCCTAGGTCTCACCAAAGATCCAAACAAATACTGAGGAAATACCACATAATCCGGGATATTGTGGCTAGAGGTGACATAGCAGTTGAGAGAGTCGCCTCTGCAGACAACATTGCTGATCCACTTACGAAGCCCTTGCCAGGACCGTTGTTTGAAAAATATCACGAAACAATGGGACTGCGTCTGATGAGTAGTTGGCTATAGGGCAAGTGGGAGATTGTTAGAGTAGATGCCTAACTAGTCAACTTGTGGCGTGTGGGTTTTATAGACTCTTGTGTATAACGATCTTTATATATGATATACGCATTATTATATGGCATTCTTTATTTTCATTATGTTATAATGTTAACAATTGTGTTGGATAAATACTTAGAATGCACCATAGTGTATGTTAGATGTGATAGTGGATGTGATGGCTATCATGAAACACATCTAATTGGTAGGGGACATTGTGATGTTCTGAGCATGCAGATGGATAGTGACCTGGTGATCTATCGAGCTACCCTCGTTCGGACTTTCCAAGTGGTTATCATTTGTCGAGTGGATAAGTCCGAGGTCTTGGTTGTACTGATTAGTCCTCACTACTCGAAACGTCATTGAGACTCTATATGATAGGCACCTCACTTTGATCTGTTTACCGACTCACTTGAGGTTATTAGGTGGCGGGAATGGGTGAAGTCCCGATGCATGTAGGAGTCGATGCTTCGTTGTCGAGGATTCACCGCTCGCTTTCATGCGTGGATATCCTATGCTATCTGAGGAGATAATAGTGTATAAATCTCTGGCCAGAGTACTGGATGTGTTTTAGGTAAATGGGTTTACCTAGTAACACTCGCGATGTCACTATTTGATCTCCAAGATGTATGCATAGTTATCGGATCTCTAGCGACTCTCGATTTATCAATGGTCGTTGATCTGATCGGGATATATGTGTTGAAAGGACCGTACTGTATGCTAACCATGACCAACTGGTTCTTGCAGGAACTATCTATGATACCTAGGGGATCATGGGGCGATGTTGCTAGACGCTTTACCATGATCCGATGGGCAAGTCTGAAATTGTGATTTCGGAGTCACAATGGTTGTGGGCCCACGACTAGCTGTATCCCTGAACCATTGAGGGTCACACAAGTACTGGATTCATGATTCCCGCACGGAAAATGAGCTCAATGTGTTGAGCATAGGAAGAGGATTTTAGGGAGTGCGACTTCCTAAAAGTCAACAGGGGTCAAATTGCGATTTCCCAAAGTTGATGGGCTAAACTGTAATTTTGGACTAGGTGATCTGAAAAATTGTTTTTCACATCATAATATTCAGTTTTGGAAACTGAGTCGATCGGTCCGATCTGATCGTCAATCGGAGTTATGATGAAACCGCAGTGATTTAAATGAACCGAATGTTCATATGGACCTGGGCCAGACCCAAGTCCAATGGGCCGGTTCAAGCCCATCATGGGTCTATATGTTGATATGACCTAGGGCTACAATCACAACTAACTCACAACCTCATACCCTAGTCTCTATAGGCGCCGCCCCTCCTCTCCATAAGCCTCGCCGCCGTCGGCCTCCAAGCGCCGCCGCCGCACCGCCGCCCGCCGCCGGTGACTTAGTGATCGGACTTGTTCCGATCAGCATGACGAGGAGATTCCGTTCGTGCCAAATTCGTCAGGCCTTCTAGTGCAAGCTGACGAAGGAGTCTTGTTTCTGATCGTGGACCTGATTAGGAGGATCTACCGCCGCCTACATTTCAAGAGCCAGAATTCCCTGTGAATCTGGTTGGAGCCAGGCACCTAGACGCCAGCAAGGTAACGATTCAAACATCCTACATATGTTTATCGTTGGTTTTATGATATGTATTGTACGTTTCCGGGGTAAAATTTCAACTTCCACTGCGCCCCCGGGAAACGGGATCCGGATCCGCCACTTTCGCCAACAATACATCAGTGTGGATCAAATCCAATAGACCTTGAGCATGTTCAGGCTTGCCCGTGAAGGGAAATTTTGTCATTTTTCCTTTGAGACAGGATTCACAAGTTGGTAAGGAGTTAATATCAGACATATTAAACATGTCGTTCCTAATCAACTTGTTCATCCTATTTAAGAAATATTACCTAGCCTAGCATGCCAAAGTTGTGCCCGGTTCAGATTATCGTTTTTCCTTTTTATTGTTGTTGTGTGTTTCCACATCGCTAGTTGGAACTTCTCTCAATTTTAAGGCGTATAGATGGTTTTCGTGTTCCCCAATTACAATTAAACATTCATTCTTGTAGATATTGAAAATCAAATTGGCAAAATGACAAGAATATCCATCACTATAAAGCATAGAAACGGAATAATGTTCTTTATTAATTCAGGAACAAATAAAACGTTTCTCAACAACAATTTAAAATTTGAAGAAATAAATAAATAAACATCTCCGATAGCTTCGACCGCAACCTTTGCTCCATTGCCAAGCCTCAAGTGGGTATCACCCTCCGTAAGACGCCGGCTTCTTGTCATTACATGTAAGTCATTGCAGACATGAGATCTACATCCGGTATCAAGTACCCAAGAAGCCGAGTTACGAGACATATGTATTTCAATGTAGAACATACCTTTAGCAATTCGCAACTGCTTGAGATAATCTTTACAGTTCTTCCTCCAGTGACCAGGCTTTTGGCAGTGGTGGCAAACATCTTCAGATTTGTTCGGCTTTGAAGCCCTTGCCTTTGACTTCTTGGCGGGCTTTCCCTCCTTCGCAGGGGCAGAACGCTTCTTACCCTTGCGTTTGGACCCCTTCTTCACAGAGGAAAAAGAGCCCAAAAGTAGGACATGCTTGTCCTTCTTTATGGTCCCGTCGAACACGACAAGCATGTTTACCACCTCTTCAAGGGTGGCCTCCAGATTGTTCATGTTAAAGTTGACCACAAAGGGGTTGAACGTAACAGGGAAGGAGAGGAGAAGCAAATCCACAGACAGCTCATGTGGAAGCATGATATAAAGGCCCACTAAGTTCTCAATGAGCCCAATCATACGGACCTCATGCTCGCGATTCGAAGTCCCCTCGCGCCTACAGCTTATCATGAGCTCCTTGACAGCAGTGAACCTCTCAATCCGAGAGTTCTCCCCATACAGCTCTTTGAGGTGAAGGTGTATGCCGCAGCATACTCCGTCTTCTCAAATCACCGCTGCAATTCGTTGGACATAGATGCTATCATATATCACCGTTCCTTAAGCTCATCATCCCACCATTTTTCCAGCTTTTCCAGCTCCTCAGGACTAGCATTGGCAGGGGCTTCCTTCGGAGGGCTCTTCTCTAGCGTGTAGAGAAGTTTCTCCGAATCCAAGACAATCTAGAGGTTTCGAAGCCAATCTTGATAGTTTAAGTCAGTGAACTTGTTTCTATCCAGTATAGAAGCAAGTGGATTTTTTATCGAAGACATAATAAAAATAGTTTATACTGAAAAGAAATACAGACCTGCATTACAGACTATTCATGAAAAACTCTAAGACACATGGTCATTTCGTTTTATGAATCACCTCCCACTATTTTAACGATTTTTCACCATCCTCTAATGAAATCGAGAAAGAAAGTTTCCTTAGTGGGTACACAGAGTCCAATCAAGGAATCACGGTGTTAAGATAAAATTTATAAGTTTTGGTGATAACAAAATAAGACTGAAAATTTATCTTAAGTATTCGAAGAAAACAAGAGTAGGGAACACTTCAGATCTCGTGACGTCATGTTATTAAGTTGCAGTTTCTAAGATTCGAGAGTTCAGAGTTAAGCATTGACATCTGAGTTGACTTTTCCGGAAGTATTCAAAACTGAGCAGAGTTAAGTATTCAGAGATTCAGATTTCTGTTATCTAGTTGATGCTTTAGAATCAGATTTGGTTATTTGGATCAGTTGAGTATTCGGGTCAGTTAATTCAGATATCGGGACAGTTGTGCAGACTTGAGGTCTTTCAGACTTGATTCAGAAGCTACAGTAAGAGATCTCATGTAGAGAAAAGTTTATTCAGACTTGATTAAGAGGCTTTAGTAACAGATTGTGGTATATTGACTAAGATGGTATAATTCAGTTTCGAGTATTTCAGTTGTGAACTGTATCAACTTAGTTACTTCAGATCTCAGTATTTTAGAAGTGGTTACAGAATGCTCAGTGAATATCAGATTCAAGGACAATTCAGATTTGAGCAGTACTTTTGCAGATTCTCTAAGCATTCAGATATGGAAAAATGGCAAGCATACTCAAGTGTGAGCTTCGATTCTCTTCAAAAGTTATCAAAGAGTTATTTAAAGAGAATCAACGGTCAAAGTTTAAATCGTATAAAAGGCTGGAATTAAGGAGACAAGATCAGAGCTATTTTGGGTAAAATTGCACAGTGCGCAAATGCTTGATACGATGATTACCCGCTTTGGAATATAAGTCAACTTAGCCCTGACGAGCGCAGTTTACCTTCTGTATGGCATTAATGGAGCATTAAATTATATGATACGATGAAGATATGCAAAAGTGCTTCTCTACTGGCTACATTTAATGACCGTTGAAGACAAAGAGTATAAAAGGCTGAAGAATTCAAATGAAGAAGTCTTCTGCGTCTTCTGCTCCTCTACGCTATCAGTGATTCACAACATTCATTCTTGGTCATCAAAAAGCTCTCAAATACTCACTGGAACTTTTCATTGCAAAAACTTTCTATGTCTAGTATTACAACTCAAAGAACAGTCTAGTTTATCCTTCATAGTTTAACCTTCGAGTTATCTTCTGGTTTACATTTGCAAACAGTTCTTGTTGATAAAAGAACCAAAAGATCTACAGTACTCAATAGCATCGTATTTCATTGTAATATTTATATTTGAGTCTGTAAAACACTTGCTGTGTGAAGCAGTCTTGAAGATCACATTGATTGTATTAAGCAGTCGTATCAGCTTGTAGTTGATGTTGCTAGGAGTTCATCTTGAGCGAGGCTCGGTGACTGGGTGTAGACAGAAGTTGTGTGCATCAAATTCTTCTAGTGGAACCTTCCTGAAAAGGAAGAAGGGGAGACGTAGGATTTGATATCCGAACTTCCATAAACAAACTCTGAACCTTGCACTTTTACTTTACAGTATCGCATTTACATTTATACTGTTCACTGGTTGCTCAATGTAGACAGAAGCTGTGTGCATCAAATTCTTCTAGCTGAACCTTCCTGAAAAGGAAGAAGGGAGACGTAGGATTTGATATCCGAACTTCCATAAACAAACTCTGAACCTTGCACTTTTACTTTACAGTATCGCATTTACATTTATACTGTTCACTGGTTGATCGACTTCTTTCCGCACATTTACTGTTAGTCGAGAAATCAGATTTCGATCTGAGATACCTCAGATAATGTAACTCAGATCTGAGTTAAGCAAGGCGCTTGTAAAATTGCTTTTAAGGTTTCGAAAATTTAAAATACTAAGAGTTCATTCAACCCCCCCTTCTCTGAACTATTAAGGCTGTTTTCGATCCATATTGATCCTATAACACGATCCCGAATAATATCAGTCAACCATGATCCTCAGAAGGTAGAGCACAATTACAACAGGTGCAACCTCCATGTATTTACCTCACGTCCAATAATGGACCGATAATATGACGCCGCCGATTACTATCACGTGTCAAGATGACCCATCAATGTTGAGTTGTAATGGACGGTCGTCACAACGTTTCCAATAATATGATCCAACGTCATGGGAGTTTCATCCAACTCACAGCAAGTGTCAATGACGTGTACAACATTCCGGCACACAGAACCCCCCCCAATAATATGAGCCGGGCTATGTATGCGGGTAGCATCGACGTACACCCACTGTTGATGGAAGGTAGGAAATTTTAAACAATATCCCTTAGCTTCATGATCTTATCGAATAAACTTTTGTTTTACGATCAATTTAGAAGTCATGGACTAACATTCGCTAAGAGTGCTTCCAGTTGGTTGAAGGGGCTAAGGCCCACTTAAAAACCAACCTCCTTAGACAAAGCAACGCCCTTCAGGGAGACTTAGCCCATACAAGCCATTTTTAAGCCATTCTATAAAGGACTCCCTTAGATAACGTTTTGTCACATTTCCTCATAATTATCAATAAATTAAGTTCCTTCAATTTAATCATGAAACTTTTAATCTTGATATAAATTTTAAATCAAATTTAAAATGAGGGATTTTAATTTTGAAATGTGATCTCAAGAATTTTAAATCGAATTTAAAAAAATCCGATTCAACAGATATATATCACATATGTAATTGGGATGATCGATAAGCGAGATCAATGCGATCCGTGGATGCCAAGCACGGATCTATGTCCAATCCGAGGTGATATGCATTATGAAAATGCAACCCTATTACATAAGCTTCCAGTTTTACAAGTCTTCGATCTTCAATATATTTGATCATCATCTCCACGATCTTCAAAATTATCCTCCCACTAAGTCTAATATTTATATTTATATATCAATGACAAATAGGGATACATTTTAAAGGGGTGGGAATGAGCCATAAACCAGGCCCACTTTGATATGATTTCAACAATATTACAACCAAGAAATGTAAAACCTATCATGCACCTAGCACATTGGGCATGACTCTCGATCATCCCAAACATTATCTATTCAATTAATCCAATTAACTTGATATAAATAAAATAATCAAATAAAATTTGATTTTTATCCAACAAAATCATATTTTAAATATTAAATCTTATTTTGTAGTTTTAATTGCATCAATTTAGGGCTTAAAAAATTTGAGGTCCAATATCTCAAAATTTTTCAAAATTAATTTTGGTCCAACCAAAAAGCCCAATAGCAAGTATCGGCCCAAAAACCCCTTGGACCGCCCAGGACAGGCCCATAAAAACAATAAGATTCAAATTCCACCGCTGCATCTCCGCCTCGACACCGTCGCGCACGTTGCGGCGGGCGTTGCGCGCCTGTCGCGCATGCCCCGCACGCACACTCCTTCGCCGGTTTGCAATACAAAACCGACGAGAATTTTACGGATGGAATCTCCTCACCGAGATGGTAGGAAAAAATTCCGACGGCGTCGGAGTGTGGCGGCGGTGACGGCGACGGCGACGGGCAGAGATGACGGCGACGGGCGGAGACGGCGGCGGCGACGGCCGACGGAAGAAGGGAGAGGGGAGGAGTTTGCTGAATAGCTTTTGGTGTTTTTTTTCTCTCTTTTTAAAAGTGTCTCCTCTTTGCCATATTTATAGATTGAGGGATAGAGTTTGATTTGAACAAAACAGTGAACATTCGGTTCAACTCAAACTGTGAACATTCGGTTCAACTTAAACAGTGAAAATTCGGTTCAAGTCGAACAGTGAACATTCGTTTCGACTCCCTTGATTTTGGTCTCATCATAATCCCGATCGATGATCAGATATTACCGATGTGCTCAGTTTACAAAACTGATCATTATGATGAAAAATCAAATTTTCAGACCACTAAATCTATATATGACATGTTTACTCTCATTAGCTAAATATGGAAGTCCTACTCCCTTAGCTACTTTTAGGAAGTCATACTCCCAACCATTCTCCTAATATACTCATCAATTTGAGTACCATATCCGTACGAAAATTGGGAAACCAGTACTTGCGTGACCCTCAATGGTTCAGGGATACAACTAGCCGTTGGCTCACAACATTTGTGACTCCGAAAACACGTTTTCGGAGTTACCCATAGTATCATGGTAAAGCATCTAGCAACATCGCCCCATGATCCCCTAGGTATCACTGATAGTGCCTGCAAGAACCAGTCGGTCATGGTTACATACAATACGGTCCTTTCAACTCAAATATCCTGATCAGATCAATGACCATTGGTAAATCGAGATTCGTTAGAGATCCAACAACCATGCATACATCTTGGAGATCAAATAGTGACATCGCATGTGTTACTAGGTAAACTCAGTACCTAAAACACATCTAGTACTCTGGCCAGAGATTTGTCACACTATTATCTCCTCAGATAGCATAGGATATCCACGCACAAGGGCGAGCGGTGAATCCTCGATAGCGAAGCATCAACTCCTACATGCATCGGGACCTCACCCAACCCCGCCACCTGATGACCCCAACTGAGTCGGTAAACGGGTCAAAGTAAGGCATCTATCATGTAGTGTCTAAATGATGTTTCGAGTAATAAGGACTAATCTGTACAACCAAGACCTCGAACTTAATCCACTCGACAAATGGTAACCACTAAAAAATTCCGAAGGAGGGTAGTTCAATAGATCACTAGGTCACTATCCATCTGCATGCTTAGAACTTCACTATGTTCCCTACCAATTAAACGTGGTACTTCGCATCGCAGATGCTAAACTCAGGATCGGGCTGCCCTTATCCTCTTTTGGATGGCCCAATCGACTAGTAACATGTTTAGAATACAAAGTGACTATTATATGCGTTTCATGATAGCCATCAAATCCACTATCACATCTGACATACACTATAGTGCATTCAAGGTCTTTATCCAACAATTGTAATCATAATAATGAGGATAAAAAATGCCATAAAAGAATGTGAATTTCATAAATAAAGATCATTTTATATATTCAACAAGGGCCCACACGCCACAAGTTTCCTAGTTGGACACCTACTATAACAGGTAGCTCTCGGGTAGCATGAACGGATTGGGCGCGAGTTGTTTGGGATGAAACAGCTTTGAGCTGTTGGAGTAGCGATGGTATGGAAAAATAGTTTAGAGGCGTGTAAGCTAGTTGTCTTGAGATGGAGTCTATGCGACGCCAGTTTAGACGCTGGTATTTGTAATCTATTGCGCGAGCGTGATCTGTCGAGTAGCGTGATATGTTGGTTGCGCAAGCTGATAGGTGCATGAGAACTGATTGCGCAAGCATGATCTGTTGCGGCTGTGTGTTGTTGAGGCCGTGTGCTGTTGAAGCCGTAGGCTGCTGAGGATGAGAGATGATCTGTGCGTGTGTCCTGAGCTATATGCTTGACATATTACGGTGAGGAGGCCTGAGCGGGTACCAGCGTGAGATCCCGAGCTGTCGCTGGCGCTGTAACAGATCACGGGTATTAAGTTTAAGAGTTGACTTTGACCATATATATCGTTTATATTTCCAACACTTGGCCGATTTGAGACCATACCAATATCTCCTTCCAGTAGGGCAATCGTCGTACAGTGTTCCCCCAAACCCTCACTATTCAATCAAACCCTTTTCTTCCGATTGCCACCTATTTACGCAGTTGTTTGGATCAAGGTTGGTGACGCTGAGTTCATCTCTTCAATACCTTTCATTTGGTACCATTTTGGAGCCTTGGGTCGGCTTGTCGAGGAAGTGCGAAGTAGTTGCAGTGTTTGGCTTTTTCGTGATTTTCGGCAGGTAGTTTCTCCCGTTCTTTTGAGCGCTTGGGTAAGTGAGTATCTCTCATTTTACTTTTCGAATAGAGCTGGTTTTTGTGTTTGATGTGTCGGTTTGAGCTGGGTATGTTGGCAGCTCCCAGTTTCTATTCGGTGGTATTTTCGTCCCTGAGATGTTAGTTTGGTTGAGTAGGTTTAGGGCATCTTCTATTAAATCTTCGCCTTGATCTGAAGTGGCGTGGCTGAACACGTTAGGCTTCGTGGTTGTTCGAGCGGCTTTTTTTGGATTTCCTTGTGAGATGTTAGAGCAGTGGACGTGCGTGAGTTGTGGGCTGTGTAATTGCACGATCCGTAAGTTAGAAGCCATGCAGTGGTTGAGGTACGAATGAGCTCGGTTTAGCAGCTTTATTATCAGCTTGGAAATATTTCAATTCGTGTGTGAGCTGATGTGTTTGTGCGATAAGTCCTGCCTAAGTGAGTGAACTGCCGTGTGTATTGTGTGCTTGCCTAGGAATTCTAAATGGGGAAATCGTTTGGTAGTTCTCGGTTTTGAATGGTTTATATGCTCTAAATTGCTTGTGTGTGAGTTTTACGCATGTGTGTGAGCATGATATTGTCTGGAATTCACGCATAGCATATTGAGCTTGTCTTCTTTGAGACCTGATAATCGCTGAGTCGCGATTTGCCGGCTGAGTCGCCGTGCTAAGAATCCAATGTCGTCGCTGAGTCACGATAGCCAGCTGAGTCGCTGTGATTTGGATTCTGTTGATTCATTGAGATTTTATTGCACAGCTGAGTCGTTATGCCTTGCTTACCGATGATTCTTGGTAACCCACATGCATTGCACGTTTGAAATATTGCATGTCTGATATGATTGTTGCTCTTCGTACTGAGGTTTGACCTCGTTTTATTTCCCTTTTTTGGCTGCTTTCGTCGGTGTTGGGCTTTGTAGGATCTTCAGGTAATCCAGCTGGATCGAGTGGAGCGTCGGCTGGTAGATCCCCTTTCTGAGTCCCAGTGATATATTATGTATTGAACTATTGTACCAGGGGATACCCTGTGCGTATACTCTATTCGGGGATCTGCATTTGTTATATTACATGTATGCTGTTGTTATTGTTGTGTGGATTGTTGAGTTAAAATCCGTATTTTAACTATGTTTGTATTTTAAATGATATTTTCAGTCCAGGCCCAAACGAAAAATTTAGCTCATATTTTATGCTTCCGTGTAATTATGATTAACTAAGTAATTCATCTATGATTTAGAGCACCGGGCCTGACAATTTAGATTTGCTAAAATCAATTAGCGAGATTTGCTACTAAAAATTTTATCACTTCCTTTAATTTCAAATTCGAAATCGGGGATAAAATATTAGGGCAAAAATGTGGGGCATAAAACTGGTTTCAAAATAAGGCATAGATTTTGAAAATCCCGTCGCTTGAAAGCAGCTTCAAAAAAATGGATTTTATTAAAAATAATTATTATCTTGGTTTTCCCATCATCTCCAGTTCTGCACCGTACCACCTATACTAAAATTGTAGAAGAACACTTGGCATCAAAATGATTTGAATAATTCAAGTCATAATTAATAGGATAAATAATACTACTGCTAAGGCACGATAATTCCTAAATAGGGATAAATTCCTAGGTGTTACAACACTCTCCCCTTTACAAGAATTTCGTCCTCAAAATTTGAAAGCTTACTGAAGAGTTTTGGATAGAGCTTCTTGGTGTCGTCCTCTACCTCCCACGTAGCTTCCTCTTCCGTATGATTCAACCACTGAACCTTAACCATAGGAATGGTTCGATTACGTAGCTTCCTAATCTTCCTGCATAAGATCCGGACAGCTCGCTCCTCCAATGTTGTTGCGGCATAAACTGAAGCGCCCTGCACTCAGCACATGAGAGGGATTTGGCACATACTTCCTGAGCATAGAAACGTGAAAGACGTTGTGAACTGCTGATAGACTTGGCGGTAGAGCTACGCAGTAAGCTAAGGTTCCTATTTTGTCCAAAATTTCGAAAGGTCCTATGAATCATGGTGCTAGCTTTCCCTTCTTCCAAACCTCATTACACCTTTCATAAGTGCAACTTTCACGAATGCGTGATTTCCAACTTCGAATTCCTACTCTCTTATCTTCAAATCAGCGTAGATTTTCTGCCTGCTCTGAGCTGTTCTCATCCTATCCTTAATCTTGGTCACTGTATCAGCTGTCTGTTGCACTATCTCAGGGCCTAACTCTTCCCGTTCACCCACTTCATCCCAATGTATGGGTGATCTGCATATCCTCCCATATAGTGCCTCGTATGGTGCCACACCGATGGAGGCTTGGAAGCCGTTGTTGTACATGAACTCAACTAGTGGAAGCTTAGCTTCCCATCTCCATTGAAAGTCGATAACACAAGATCGCAGCAGATCTTCCGGTATCTGGTTTACCCTCTCTGTCTGCCCATCTGTTTGGGGATGAAAAGCTGTACTGAACTATAGCTTAGTCACTAAATAAGCGTGCAGACTCCTCAAAATGCTGACGTGAAACGCGTATCTCTGTCTGACATGATGGTGACTGGTATCCCATGTAGCCTAACTATCTCCCGGATATACAACTTTGCGTACTGCGTCATTGTGAATGTGGTCTTCACCGGCAGGAATTGTGCGGATTTGGTGAGTCTGTCCACAATCACCCATATGGAATTAACTCCCTTAATAGTTTTGACAGTCCTACAATGAAATCCATCGATATGTTTTCACATTTCCACTTCGGAATAGGAAGTGGCTTTAGCGGTCCCGTGGGTCTCTGATTTAGCTTTGACCTGTTGGCAAATTAAACACTCTAACATGATACAGTTGATATACGCTTCATGCCCGACCACCAATACAGCTGTTGTAGGTCTTTGTACATTTTTTAGCTCCCTGGGTGAACTGAATATGGTGACGCACGAGCTTCTGTCATGAACAATTCTCACAATGAATCACCAGCAGGTACCCAAATTCGGCCTTTAAATATCATAATCTTGTTTTACATGGTGTACAGTCCACTACCTTTGTTCTCATCCCTCAGCTTCCACTTCTGTAGATGCTCATCACCAGCTTGATTGTCTCAGATGCGATCTAGCAACGTGGGCTGTATAGTCAGGAATTAAGCTTAGGAGCACTCCCTGCTGTATAGATCTCTAGTACAAATTCCTTAATCTCACGCTGTTAGTGGTGCTGTAACTGATAGGTGAGCCACAACTGCATTATTCCTGCTTAACACATCAGCTACGACATTTGCTTTTCTCGGATGGTAGCTGATCTCATAGTCATAGTCTTTAACCAGCTCTAACCATCTCCTCTGTCTCATGTTAAGCTCCTTTTGCATGAAGAAGTATTTCAAACTCTTGTGGTCTGTGAAGAACTTGCACTTCTCTCCATATAGGTAGTTCCTCCCAATCGTAAGCACGAAAACAACAGCTACTAATTCCATGTCGTGCGTTGGGTAATTCCTTTGGTGCGCCTTACTGGCGTGAAAACAAAGGACTCCCCTCCAGGAGATCTAAGTTGCACTGTCCTATCCTGGAGGTCTATTATTGCCTGGTACTCATACAACCAGTCCATCCCAAGAATGATGTCGAACTCTAGCATCGGGGAAAATGATCAAATATACGAACACTGCCATATTGCAACAACATCTCGGGGTTCCTGACAATGCTGGATGTACTTGACTTCTCTACCGATGGGATCATCATGAGCAGTTGCTCCGTCAAGCTCTCTGAGCTTTATTCGTCCGACGTACAAGCTGCTCCGAAATAAGGTAATGTGTTGCACCTAAATCGACTAAGGCTCTGGTGGCTATTCCTAATGCAACCACTCTACTAGAGACTGCTCACACATGCATAGGACACTATTCGTACCATTCGTGAGTCAAGTTCAGATCCTAATTACTATGTATCACAGGTCTACTATCTAAATTCCTCAAAATTCGAACCGTTGATTGCAAGGTTATTTGTGATCGACGTAGGGTCTGAATCGGTCTCTTCCTCCTTCATCATGTGAACTCCTCCGGCAGCAGGCTGCTTCAATTGGGGGAATTGGAAATACATGTGACCCGGCTGCTTGCACTTGTTGCAGATTCCGTTCCCTTCAAGCATAATCCGGAGTTCTGTCATCCACAGTTTACGTAGGTTGGTTTGTCTGCTGGAATTCCCGACTCAGGAGCTTGCTGGTTCTATGTCTTTCAAGTTGTAGCAGCCTCTGTTACTGGTCTTGGTGCTCCTTGGCCTAGTTGTTGACTCTCCTGTCCAGAAAATGGACTCTTGGCCTGCGGTTACTGCTGAGGCAGCTGAAATGGTCCCTTCCTCTCCGCCTCAAATCTTAGGTCCTTCAGCGTCTGCTATGATCCGAAGGCCCTCTTCAGTGCGGCAGTGAAAAATATCGGATACACCATTATCAAGTAACGGAAGATGATCTCCAGGGCTCTGAACCTCTCCTCAGCGACTAACGGCTCTGTGGAGCCTGTAAACTTCGGGGGTCCTAATTTCCTGAACTTCTCGTAGGGCAGCTCAATCCTTCCTGCTTGTGCTGGTTCATCATTCTGTCGTAGAACTTGGGCGAGTCCTGTCAATAATTCCTCGATAGTAGGCAGGGGTGGTGGAGGTGGTGGCGTGATCTGGCGTCTAGGAGGCATCTGGGGGTATAACAACCAATTTCTCGTAACTTAGAATCTACATGCCTTAGCTAGAAAATACATATATATACAGGTCTCCATTAAAAATATACTATCTCAAATTATCACTGAACATCAAACATAGCATATGAAATTAACAACTAGAGCAGTTTAAATATCAAAACTTACAGACTTTGAGACGTGACTCCCTGAGCTTACTGCAGTCAGCTGTAGGTACAACCCAAACCAAGAACGCTGCTCTGATACCACATTGAAATGCCCTCAACCTCACTCAAGCTTTTTTCTAATAAATTTAATACGAAAGAATTTTTTTTTAACAGTAACCCAAAAGCTTAAAACACAAGCTGAAAATTCGACAGCTTCGAACGCTCAACACATAGGATTTGCGGAATACTTGAAACATATTTGAATAAAACCTTTAAGTCAAATAATGAAATCGCGTAAATTGTAACAAAATCCAACCATTTAAAACAGAGTATTTTCCAAAGCTGAAACTAAACAAAGCAGAACTGGAAATACATAAAACAAAATCAATTTTCTCTCAAAACTGAAACCGAAATTCTTAAGTTAAAACCAAAACCGTTTTCCCAATATAAGCACCGCAGAAACGCCTGACCATAGGGTTTACCGCTGCCAGCTCAGGATTCCTGCCCTTTAGCCTCTGTCTCGACATCATCTGCACCTGTTAAACGTAGTGAGCCTAGGGGCTCAACAAGTACAAAACTGGGCAGTAGCAAAGTAATACATAATACAGACACAAGCATAAAATAATTGTACTCAAATAATTTTCTGGACTGAAAAGCGTATAGAGTAGTAACTTAAAAACAGTTAAAAGCATTTACCTAAAAACTCATGCATAAGAATTTCAGCTCGTAAATAAAAGTCATTTTCATTGAAATCTGTTTCCTGATTGTGGTCCCTCAAATCTCATAGTTTCGTTTATAAAGCTAACAGGTACCATGGAACCAGGTTTGGTATGGCTCCCCTGTAGCACCCCCCATAGGACCACAATTGTTAGCCTTCTTATTCTAAGGGCTGTTTTGATATTTGAACATCCAGATTTCAGTTCAAACTAGTTTCAGTTGTTTGTGTAGTTTTTAACAATAAAATTCTTTTGAATGGGAGATTAGTTTTTATAAAATGATTACTTTATTTTCAAAAAGAAAATTTAAAATAGTAATAGGGGGATTTATAGCAAATTTTAAAGAAGAAAGTACAGCATCTCATGCCTACTCAAGTGCCTCCCACCTACTACCAATCATACTCTTATATATGATTGTTTAGTTCTAGAGCGAATTTTGTTTACAAGAAAGTCTTTCATTCTCTTTTAAAACCAGAAGCTCGCACAGTGTGCTTGAGAAGATTTCCAGCCAAGGTCATCTGTTCGTTGCGATTCTCAGCTCAGGCAAGTAAAGTTGATTCTTGCTACATCTAGAAAACATATATTTTCGCTTCGTTGTTTTCCGTTGTATGCTTTCCTGATGCATGTTTTAGTTCAGTTTAGTTGTTCATGTTTATGTATAAGCTATGGATTCATTGCTTGATGCTTTAGTTTTGAGGAAACTCACCAGTTATCTTTTAGCAAGCAGTTATGCTTTCAAATACTGAGTTGTAAAAATTCATGATAAGATAAGCCAAGAGAAGTTTCTTGTCTTCCCCGTGTTCTGCAGAGGTTCTATACATTGACTTCGAATAGATAGGAGACGATGGATCGATCGGGACTATGTTCGGATTTGATAACCTGAGCTAGTTTGTTTAGGGACTGTCTGAGCTGGTTATAGTACCTTCGTTTCTAAGAAAATCAGGCCTATTTTCGTTGACAAGACTGCGTGATTCGTTGCTAAACTGATTGGGTTTCTCAAACTGAGTGACCTTCCAAGCTGAAATTCTTGCTCCGAAGCTTATGTTACTGTTTTACTACGCGTAAGCTGTTTTCTTAGAAACAAATCTGTTTTACTACGCGTAAGCTGTTTTCCTAGAACCAGATCTATTTTTTCTATTCGTAAGCTATTTTCTTTAGCCAAATCTATTCTTCACGCATGTGATATGTTTTCACACCCGAGATCTGTTTTATGTTGCCAAAGCTGTTCTTTACGCTTGCGATTTTTTTTCTTTAGCCAAAGCTGTTTTGTGTTCATGAACCGTTTTCTCTTCCGAGCTGGTTTCTGCTATCATCATCTCGTAGCCCAGCTGTACACTCAGTAATGTTTTTAGAGATAAAATAAGTTTCATAGCAGTGAATCTACCACTTTCAGCGATCGATCTTCAATCAAGAGCAATGTATAATAGCTATTTCCTTTCAATTAAAGGAAGTAACTTTTAGTTTTAAGGACTTATGGTATAGAGGGACCGGTCAACCAGGAAGGGATCAAGATTATGGTATTACTATAATATCCCTTCACCAGAAAGTTACTGAATTCAGTTAAGATGCTAGCAAGCACCAGGACCAACAGAGAGCTTCTAGGGCCATAAGTCACTCAGTATATAAATGCGATTTGAATCTGATGTCCCGATCTGTCTTTTCATTAGCAATATTTCAGTTCAGATGACTTCCTTTAAATTATGTATTATGCTCAGTTATTCCTGCATTAAATGACCTTTTTATCCTCAGTTTTACTTGTTGAGCCCCTAGGATCACTAGTTTTCCTGATGCAGGTGAGGCAGCTTAGGGGCAGGTGGGTGGCACGAGCTGAACCAGATTTGGGGGTTGCATGTGTTAATCAAAGGCCAGCGTTTCTGCGAAGCCAGTACTGTTGTTGTTTTTGATCTTTTGTCAAAACTGTATTAATATCCATTACAACAATAAAGCATTCATATAGTGTTCCAGTAGTTGTAATATCTCATTTTGTAATCGAAACCAAAAGTTCTTGTATTCCAAAGCTGTTTCTATTCTTTTCGATTATCCATTTACTCCACTCCGTTGATTCCCATGGGTTTGGGCGTCACAACTTGGTATCAGAGAATGGTTCTGAGATAAACACACACTTCCCAGTCTGGATCAGTTCTCGCCTTCTGCATCTCCTGATCTGTGAGTTTATTATTATGTTAAGAGTCATTTCTATTTCGAGTTCTGATGCTCTTTTTTGGTGGATTTCGGGCTATAGATTACGATGTAAGGTAGAGGAAGAGGTAGAAGTGTGAGACCTGGAATTGTATTAGATTAATTGTTGCATTAATCGGTTTTAAGAATTCTGGAAGTTCTCGTAATTTTGGTATTTTGAGTTAGAAGCTGGTCGGTGGTGAAATTCAGTCGCAACGCGTATTTGGAATCGCAGGAGATCAAAACGCTGACGTTTAGCGTTTGGTGAAGTTTGTCAGCAGTTAGCATTTAGGCGTTGCATTGTGTTGGGAACCAGCAGCAACACTTATGTGGATTTCAGCAGAGAGCGCCAAGGAACTTGGAAATAGCGACGTTTTGTGAGGTATCGGTTTGGTGATATCTGTTAGCAGCAAGTTCCTGTATCGGGTGCAAAACACCGTCGTTTGGATTAGTGGAGGCGACATCGTTTTGGTTAGCGCTAAGGGGATCAGCCGTTGCATGTGTTTAGTTCAGTAGATATGGTGACGTGTGCGAAGCTACGTCGTTTTATTTAGTTGAAACGCAGTGTTTTGGATATCACGGCTGGTACCAGTTGCAAGGATATGTTGCGTTGTTTGAGAAATCCAGTCGCTGGTTTTGGGTGACCAGTTGTTGGCAGAAATGGTGACGTGGGTTGCGCGACGTCGTTTGATTAAGTTGATGCGACGCCGTTTTGTGTAGCGTTGTTTGTAGGATTCAGCTGTTGGTTTATTTTGCGATTGCTGGTTGTGTTAACAGCAATGCCTGCTGGTTGGTTTCTTTGTATTGTCGACTGGTTTTGTCGGTGGAGTTGTTCTTGCTGCTGTCAGCTGGTGAGAAGCTTATATATATATTGGGAGACTTGGTCTTCGATTGGATTATCAGATTTCCATACTTAGCGATATTTTCTCCCGATTGTTGTTCATTGCTTCGAACCCTAGAACACTGTTCACCGTGAGCTTCTCCGGCAAATTCCCGTAGATTCTGGCCATCGTTTGTCACGTTTGAGGTAGAGTTGGACTCCTCTCATCAAGCTCTTTCATTTCTTAGCAATTTTAGAGGCTGTTGTTGGATGGAGCAAAAACACGAAGTTGCTGTTTTTGTGCTTGTATTTCGCTGTTCAGGTAGCCTTTCGAATTAGCCTTGTAATCTTGTTCCTAGCCTTGAATTGAGCTTCCTGTTAAGTTGTATGGGTTAGAATTGAGTTCTGGTTGTTGTGTATAGATTCCAGCCGAGAGCTTTGTTGTTGGCCGTGAGTTTTGTTGTGTAATGCCTGAGATCTTCCGTATGTTTAGAAGGTTGGATTTAGATCTCTCGAGGCTTGAATTGTTGTAATTGTTGCACCGAATCAGGTACGGATTGAAGCTTGTAAAATCAGCATGTTCATGGCTTGGATAATTTGTAGTTGCTGGTTGGTTATGGCTGCCGTGTTTAGTTGCCTTGTGAGGTTGCTGTTTTATGTGATAGCTTTTAATTATTGTCGTGTACATTTGCTGTTGTGCATATGATTTATGCTTATTGATTTTCCAGCATGTTGCATACACGCATGACATTCTGTTCCAGCTATTGCAGCCATTGACTCGTTGTTGTTGCTCTATTTTCTTACCAGGATGCCAGGGCGAGCGGCGATACCGCACTCTCATCTCCCTGCTGGGTTTGTTAGCCACCATGCGCCGAGTTGTTAACTACCATAGTTCATGGGCGAGGCAACGGCAGGTCGAGTTGTTTGATGCATCTGGTATTCGGGTGTAGTGTCAAGGCGAGTGGCTCATTACCACACTTTGAACACACCCCGTGGCCACTGTTGTTGCAGATTCCATTGAGCTATGCTTTGAGTTCTTTGGCTCCCTTCTTTGGTTGTAGCCTTCGGCTGTTGTCTCATTTATCATGCATAGCATCTGCATTTTATTCTTGCTGTTTACTGCTGTTTTATAGTTGCTCTCCGTATGGGGTTTGACCCCATGTCCATCTGGGACTTGGTTTGTTTGGTTGTCTGTGTTATTTTCAGGTAACCTAGGTTTCACAGCTGGTCGTGGGTTTAACCCAGCTGGAGGTGTCCCAGGAGGTGGATAGAGTGTCCAGTTATGTATATTATTTATATGCACTGGTATCACCCCGGGTGGGTTGTCCCGGGTGATGCTTAGACTATTGTAGTCAAGGGATGCCATTTTCTGTTCTGGCTGTTGTGGACTTGTAGTCTTTGTCGGTTTTGTTGTTAAGCTGTGATTACTTTGAGTATAGTACTATTTTAAATTATATCGTTTTAAACCGTCATGCCAAAAGCAAAAATTTTACCCGCTTTTTAGTAGCTTCCGCTTGTGTTTATGTAATTTTTACTCTGTTATGAGCACGAGGCCTGAAATTTTTGGTATCAGAGCTTAAGCTGGGATAAGCTCGATTTCTTTGATCACACTTGAGTCTAGGCACAGTGTCGTGTGTTGCATGTTCTTGACCTATGTGATTATGTGTTGCATATTGTTGTTATATCTATGTTATTCTCGTTTTGTGTTGCTTATCCTGTTGAGTGTATTCGTAGATGCCGCCTAGACGTCGAGGTAGAGGTAGGGGGCAGTTTGAGGAATCGGCAGGATATAACGAGGATCGACGTAGTGCTCCTAGTCATACTCATAGTAGACACGATGAGGAGGAGGAAGTTGGTAACTTGCCTACCCCTGTGGAGAGGACTGACGTTGTGATAGCGAGGTTTCAGAGGATGAACCCTCAGGTTTTCAATGGCGACGAGTCGAGCGAGGATGCAGATTCATGGCTTCGGAACATCACTGGTCTTTTCGATCGTGTCCAGTATGACAATGAGCTTCGGTTGAGTTTGGTGACCCTTCAGCTTCGAAAGGGTGCAGAACGCTGGTGGAGAGGTGATTCTAGTACTTTTCTGGAGACTGGAGTTGGGATTACTTGGGACAGTTTTTGTGAGACTTTTAGGCAGGAGTTTGTTCCTGAGTCTTATGTGAATGCCCGTGAGCGGAAGTTTGATCATCTGGAGCAGGGCTCGATGTCTGTCCGTGATTACACTCGGAAGTTTTCTTCTTTGTTGGCGTACGTTCCGCACGTTTCTGGGACAGTTTTTGTGAGACTTTTAGGCAGGAGTTTGTTCCTGAGTCTTATGTGAATGCCCGTGAGCGGAAGTTTGATCATCTGGAGCAGGGCTCGATGTCTGTCCGTGATTACACTCGGAAGTTTTCTTCTTTGTTGGCGTACGTTCCGCACGTTTCTGGTCGGGAGAGGGTCAAGATGACCAGATTCTTAGAGGGTTTGAATGAGGAAATATATCAGATGGTGCTGACAAGCAAACCCAAGACCTATGCTGAAGCCGTTGATAATTCTATTGATATTGAGGAGGGTTTGAGGAGTCGTCGTGCTCGTAGGCAGTTGGTAGCGCAGGGTGGTCATCCTGCTGGTCCAGGAGCGCAGTCTTCACAGTCCTCCCAGTCAGCCCATCAGCCCCAACAGCAGCATCAGCCGCATGTGGCACAGCAGTCTGGCCGTCAGAGGTTTCGACCCCATGGTCAAGATTTCAAGAAGAAGTCTGGTTCTGGTTCATCCGGTTCAGGTAGCTCGAATAGCAGTGGTTCTCGGGCTGAGTTTTGTGGTTTTTGCGGTGGCAAGCATCCTTCTACCCAGTTTGTTGGAGTGCAGGGTTCTTGCAACATTTGCGGTCAGTATGGGAATTTTGCTAGGGTGTGTCCGTCTGTGGGATCGCAGCAAGCCGCAGCCCCGTCTCAGGGTCGAGGAGTACAGTCTAGGGGTCTTTCCCCTCAGTTTCAGCCGCCCAGGATTGGTGAGACTCCGTTCAGGCCGTTCCAGTAGCCTGGTCCGTCGCGATTCGGACAGTCGTCTCAGCCGTTCTAGTCTGGACCTTAGCATGCTCAGGACAACGTCATGACTAGGGAGCAGGCCGAGGAGACGCCGAGCAGGGTGATTCTGTGGGATCGCAGCAAGCCGCAGCCCCGTCTCAGGGTCGAGGAGTACAGTCTAGGGGTCTTTCCCCTCAGTTTCAGCCGCCCAGGATTGGTGAGACTCCGTTCAGGCCGTTCCAGTAGCCTGGTCCGTCGCGATTCGGACAGTCGTCTCAGCCGTTCTAGTCTGGACCTTAGCATGCTCAGGACAACGTCATGACTAGGGAGCAGGCCGAGGAGACGCCGAGCAGGGTGATCGCAGGTACTTGTCTTGTTTTCGATTTTCCTGCGCGTGTGTTGTTTGATACTGGTGCATCGCATTCTTTTGTCTCTGATTCGTTTGTTATTGAGCATGGTCTGTGTACCATTCCTTTGCGCGATGCTGTTTCTGTTTCTACCCCTGGCGGTGTGAGCCTGTTTTCCCAGGAGGTTTTTTTAGATGGCGTGTTGCGGTTTGGTGAGCATGTGTTGTTGGAAAATTTGATCCATCTGATGTTGTTGGGTTTCGATTGTATTGTTGGGATGGACGTGTTGTCCAATTATAGGGCCTTTGTGGATTGCTTCCATGGGATTGTTCGTTTTAGGCCTTTGTCTGGTGAGAAGTGGGACTTCTACGGGCAGGATTCTCGATCGAAGATCCCGTTAGTCTCAGCGATGGACATGTTCAGTATGTTGTCCTTAGGGAATGCTGGCTTCATGATTTACGCTTTGGATGCGTCTTCTTCTTCTCGTGTGCAGCTCAGTGACGTTCCCGTGGTGCGACATTTTCCCGATGTATTCCCGGAGGAGATTCCTGGTTTTCCTCCAAGGCAGGAGATTGACTTCAGCATAGATCTGGTGCCTGGCACAGCTCCGATTTCTCGTGCCCCGTATCATTTGGCGCTTGCGGAGTTGAGAGAACTCAAGGTGCAGTTGTACGATTTGCTGGAGAAAGGTTTCATTCGACCTAGTATGTCGCCGTGGGGAGCGCCCATTTTTTTGTGAAGAAGAAGGATGGGTCAATGCGGATGTGCATTGATTTCCACCAGTTGAATAAAGCGAATGTCAAGAACAAGTACCCTTTACCCAGGATCGATGATCTGTTCGATCAGCTGCAAGGTTCTGCGGTGTATTCGAAGATTGACTTGCGTTTCGAGTACCATCAGTTGAGGGTAAGAGATCAAGATGTCAAAATACTGCTTTCCGTACGAGGTACGGACACTTTGAGTTCTTGGTTATGCCGTTTGGGTTGACCAACGTGCCTGCAGTCTTTATGGATCTGATGAACCGGATCTTTAGAGAGTTCATAGATCAGTTCGTGATTGTGTTCATTGATGACATCTTGGTATATTATAAGACTCCTTTGGAGCATAAGGAGCACCTGAGAATTGTCCTTCAGACATTGCGAGACCAGCAGCTGTATGCTAAATTCTCCAAGTGCGAGTTTTGGCTGGATCGCGTCGTATTCTTGAGTCATGTTATTTCAGCCGAGGGGATTTCCGTGGATCCCAGTAAGGTTGATGCTGTTCTGAACTGGGAGCGTCCCAGGAATGTATCAGAGATTCGCAGTTTCTTGGGTCTGGCTGGCTATTATCATCGTTTCATCGAAGGATTTTCTAGCATAGCAAAGCCAATGACTCAATTAACACAGAAGGACAAACGTTTTGTGTGGACTGAGCAATGTGAGAATGCGTTTCAATTACTCAAGGAGAAACTGTCTACTGCACCCGTGTTGGCTCTGCCGTCCGGATCAGGTGGTTTCGTTGTTTGTTCTGACGCTTCGCTCAATGAATTGGGTTGTGTTTTGATGCATAATGGTCGAGTCATTGCGTATTCCTCGCGGCAGTTGAAACCGCATGAGACTCGTTATCCATTCCATGATTTGGAGCTAGCATCCGTGGTCTTTGCGTTGAAGATCTGGCGTCATTACCTGTATGGCGAGCAATTTGTGGTGTACTTGGACCACAAAAGTTTGCAGTATCTGTTTTCGCAGCCCGATTTGAATATGAGACAGCGTCGTTGGATGGAGCTGCTGAAGGACTTTGATTGCGAGATCAAGTATCAGCCTGGGAAGTCAAATGTAGTGGCCGATGCTTTGAGCAGGAAGGCTAGTGAGATGCTTGCTTCGTTGTATATCTCTAAGGATCAGGAGAATCTTAATACTACTGGTTGGAGATTCTATCCGGCTGATGATTGCGTTGTGGTTTCTTCTTTTCAAGTGGAGCCGCAGATTGTTTCTAGTATTCGAGCAGCTCAAATGACTGATCCTTCCATCCACGAGTTGAAGTTAAAGGTCAGGGCTGGAGAACTTGAAGATTATTCTGTTTCTTCTGATGGTTGCTTGAGGTTTCGTGGCAGGCTGGTTGTGCCTAACCTCATTATTTGAAGGAGGAGATCCTTCGGGAAGCGCACTGCAGCAGACATAGTGTTCATACTGGTGCACGGAAGATGAACCATGCGTTGAAGCCGCACTTTTGGTGGGCTGTCCTAAAGAGCGACGTTTCTGCGTTCGTTACTCGATGTTTGAACTGTCAGATGGTAAAAGCCGAGAGGATGAGACGTGGTGGTCTGCTGCAGAGTTTGGAAGTGCCCCAATGGAATTGGGAGCACATAGCGATGGATTTCGTGATGCATCTGCCTCGTTCCAACAGAGGATGCGATGCTATTTGGGTGGTTATCGACCGATTGTCGAAGTCTGCACATTTTATTCCCTACGGTATGACATTTTCTCTGAAGAAAATGGCGAAACTGTACGTTGATTTCGTGGTTAGACTTCACGGTGTGCCTATTTCGATCGTCTCAAACCGAGATCCAAGGTTTACATCCAGGTTTTGGAAGAGTTTGCAAGCAGCTTTGGGTACCAGATTGGCTATGAGTATACCATATCACCCCCAGACAGATGGCCAATCTGAGCGAACTATCCAGACGTTGGAAGATATGTTACGAGCTGTTGTGTTGGATTTTGGAGGTAGCTGGAAAGACGCGTTGTCTTTGGTAGAGTGTTCCTACAATAACAGCTATCAGGTGAAGATTGGTATGGCGTCGTTTGAGGCCTGGCAGGAAGTGCAGATCGCCAGTATGTTGGGAAGAAGTGAGGGAGAAGCAGCTATCTGCCCCAGACTTTGTGCAGCAAATGAAGGATCATGTTGATCTAATTCGACAGCGGATGAAAGCTGCCCAGGATCGCCAAGCCAGTTATGCGAATAAGAGGCGTCGACCTCTAGAGTTTCAGGTTGGTGATCAGGTATTTCTCAAAGTTTCTCCGTTTCGCAGTGTCATGCTCTTTGGACACAAGGTAAAGTTAGCCCCTCGTTACGTCGGACCGTATGAGATTGTTGAGAGGATTGGCCCGTTAGCGTATCGGCTGTTGTTGCCTCCGGAATTATCTTCTCTGCATGATGTCTTCCATGTTTCCATGTTGAGGAAGTACGAGCCATATCCGTCTCATGTACTTAGAACTGACGAGGTTGAGCTAGATCAGACGTTGAGCTACCAGGAATATCCATTGCAGATCCTAGGCAGAAAAGAGAAACTGTTGAGGAATAAGACCATTCCGTTGGTGATGGTGCAATGGAGCAAACAAGGTAGGGAAGAAGCTACTTGGGAGCTGGAAGAAAAGATGCAGCGCGAGTGGCCGCATCTGTTTGAGTAGCTGTTGTGCTAGATTCCCAGTAGTTTGTAGCTGCTGGTTGTATTTCTTCCCTAGTTGTTGTTAATTGTTTGCCCAATTATCTTGAACTCTTGGCCTTGTGTTAGGCGAATTTCTATTTTGGTTTCTGTTGCTGTAGGAACTTTCAGAATTGTTGTTTGATTTCGAGGACAAAATCCTTTTTAGTGGGGGAGAAATGTGAGACCTAGAATAGTATAAGATGAATTGTTGGATTAATCGATTTTAAGAATTCTGTAAGTTCTCGTAATTTTGGTATTTTGAGTTAGAAGCTGGTCGGTG
This sequence comes from Dorcoceras hygrometricum, assembly GCA_001598015.1. NCBI lineage: Eukaryota > Viridiplantae > Streptophyta > Magnoliopsida > Lamiales > Gesneriaceae > Dorcoceras > Dorcoceras hygrometricum. The sequence continues at coordinate 91,209 of KQ999878.1, read as the reverse complement.
GTGAAATTCAGTCGCAACGCGTATTTGGAATCGCAGGATATCAAAACGCTGTCGTTTAGCGTTTGGTGAAGTCTGTCAGAGTTACCATTTTGGCGTTGCGTTGTGTTGGGAACCAGCAGCAACACTTACGTGGATTTCAGCAGAGAGAGCTAAGGAACTTGGAAACGGCAACGTTTTGTGAGGTATCGGTTTGGTGATATCTGTTAGCAGCAAGTTCCTGTAGCGGGTGCAAAACATCGTTGTTTGGATTAGTGGAGGCGACGTCGTTTTGGTTAGCGCTAAGGGGATCAGCCGTTGCATGTGTTAAGTTCACAGATATGGTGACGTGTGCGAAGCTACGTCGTTTTATTTAGTTGAAACGCAGCGTTTTGGATATCGTGGCTGGTACCTATTGCAAGGATATGTTGCGTTGTTTGAGAAATCCAGTCGCTGGTTTTGGGTGACCAGCTGTTGGCAGAAATGATGACGTGGGTTGCTCGACTTCGTTTGATTAAGTTGATGCGACGCCGTTTTGTGTAGTGTTGTTTGTAGGATTTAGCTGTTGGTTTATTTTGCGATTGCTGGTTGTGTTAACAGCAATGCCTGCTGGTTGGTTTCTTTGTATTGTTGACTGGTTTTGTCGGTGGAGTTGATCTTGCTGTTGTCAGCTGGTGAGAAGCTTATATATATATTGGGAGACTTGGTCTTCGATTGGATTATCAGATTTCCATACTTAGCGATATTTTCTCCCCATTGTTGTTTTGCTTCGAATCCTAGAACACTGTTCACCGTGAGCTTCTCCGGCGAATTCCCGTCGATTCCGGGCACCATTTGTCACGTTTGAGGTAGCTTTGGACTCCTCTCGTCAAGATCTTTCATTTCTTACCGATTTTAGAGGCTGTTGTTGGCTGGAGCAAAAGCACAAAGTTGCTGTTTTCGTGCGTGTATTTCGCTGTTCAGGTAGCCTTTCGAATTAGCCTTGTAATCTTGTTCGTAGCATTGAATTGAGTTTCCTGTTAAGTTGTATGGGTTAGAATTGAGTGCTGGTTTTAGTGTATAGATTCCAGCCGAGAGCTTTGTTGTTGGCCATGAGTTTTGTTGTGTAATTCCTGAGACCTTGCGTATGTTTAGCAGGTTGGATTCAGATATCTCGAGGCTTGAATTGTGGTAATTTTTGTACCAAATCAGGTACGGATTGGAGCTTGTAAAATCAGCTTGTTCATGGCTTGGATAATTTGTAGTTGCTGGTTGGTTATGGCTGCCGTGTTTAGTTGCCTTGTGAGGTTGCTGTTTTATGTGATAGCTGTGAATTATTGTCGTGTACAATTGCTGTTGTGCATATGATTTATGCTTATTGATTTTCCAGCAAGTTGCATACACGCATGCCATTCTGTTCCAGCTATTGCAGCCATTGTCTCGTTGTTGTTGCTCTGTTTTCTTACCAGGATGCGAGGGCGAGCGGCGATACCGCACTCTCATCTCCCCGCTGGGTTTGTTAGCCACCATGCGCCGAGTGGTTAACTACCACAGTTCAAGGGCGAGGCAACGACAGGTCGAGTTGGTTGATGCATCTGGTATTCGGGTGTATTGTCAAGGCGAGTGACTCATTACCACACTCTGAGCACACCCCTTGGCCACTATTGTTGCAGATTCCGTTGAGCTGTGCTTTGAGTTCTTTGGCTCCCTTCGTTGGTTGTAGCCTTCGGCTGTTGTCTCCTTTCTCATGCATAGCATCTGAATTTTATTCTTGCTGTTTACTGCTGTTTTATAGTTGCTCTACGTACTGGGATTTGACCCGATGTCCCTCTGGGGCTTGGTTTGTTTGGTTTTCTGTGTTGTTTTCAGGTAACCCAGGTTTCACAGCTGGTCGTGGGTTTAACCCAGCTGGAGGTGTTAGAGTAGATGCCCAACTAGCCAACTTGTGGCGTGTGGGTTTTTATTGACTCTTGTGTACAACAATCTTTATATTATGACATTCGCATTTCTTTATGGCATTCTTTATTTTCATTATGATTATAATCCCGATGTCCCTCTGGGGCTTGGTTTGTTTGGTTTTCTGTGTTGTTTTCAGGTAACCCAGGTTTCACAGCTGGTCGTGGGTTTAACCCAGCTGGAGGTGTTAGAGTAGATGCCCAACTAGCCAACTTGTGGCGTGTGGGTTTTTATTGACTCTTGTGTACAACAATCTTTATATTATGACATTCGCATTTCTTTATGGCATTCTTTATTTTCATTATGATTATAATGTTAACAATTGTGTTGGATAAAGACCTAGAATGCCCCATAGTGTATGTTAGATGTGATAGTGGATATGATGACTATCATGAAACACATCTAATAGTCACTGTGTATTCTGAATTCGTTCCTAGTCGATTGGGCCGTCAAAATGAGGATAAGGCCGCCTGAGCTTGAGACTAACATCTGCGATGTGAAGTACCATGTTTCATTGGTAGGGAACATTGTGATGTTCTGAGCATGCAGATGGATAGTGACCTGGTGATCAATCGAACTATCCTCGTTCGGACTTTCCAAGTGGTTACCATTTGTCGAGTGGATAAGTCCGAGGTATTGGTTGTACTGATTAGTCCTCACTACTCGAAACGCCATTGAGACTCTACATGATAGGCGCCTCACTTTGACTCGTTTGCCGACTCACTTGGAGTCATTAGGAGGCGGGATTTGGTGAGGTCCCGATGCATGTAGGAGTCGATGCTTCGTTGTCGAGGATTCACCGCTCGCTCTCATGCGTGGATATCATATGCTATCTGAGGGGATAATAGTGTATAAATCTCTGGCCAGAGTACTGGATGTGTTTTAAGTAAATGGGTTTACCTAGTTACACTCGCGATGTCACTATTTGATCTCCAAGATGTAAGCATAGCTATCGGATCTCTAGCGACTCTCGATTTACCAATGGTTGTTGATCTGATCGGGATATATGTGTTGAAAGGACCGTACTGTATGCTAACCACGACCAACTGGTTCTTGCAGGCACTATCAGTGATACCTAGGGGATCACGGGGCGATGTTCCTAGGCTCTTTACCATGATCCGATGGGCAAATCCGAAATTGTGATTTCGGAGTCACAATGGTTGTGGGCCCACGGCTGACTGTATCCCTGAACCATGGAGGGTCACACAAGTACTGGATTCATGATTCCCACACGGAAACTGAGCTCAATGTGTTGAGCATAGAAAGAGGATTTTAGGGAGTGGGACTTCCTAAAAGTCAACAGGGGTCAAATTGCGATTTCCCAAAAGTTGAGAGGCTAAACTGTAAGTTTGGTCTAGGTGAGCTGAAAAATTGTTTTTCACATCATAATATTCAGTTTTGGAAACTGAGTTGATCGGTCCGATCTGATCGTCGATCGTAGTTATGATGAAACCGTGATGATTTAATTGAACCGGATGTTCATATGGACCTGAGCTTGACCCAAGTCCATTGGGCCGGTTCAAGCCCATGTATATTTATTATATACTAGTCTTGTACTAGGGCATCAAAGGGAACTACACAACTAAAACCCTAGCCTCTAATCTCGGCCGCCCCCTCCTCTCCCTACCTCACGCCGCCGCCGACACCACCGTGCGCCGCCTTGCCCCGCCTTGCCGCCGCCGTGATCGGACTTGTTCCGATCGTCTTGACGAGGAGAATCCGATCGTGCTAAAATCCATCAGATCTTCTAGTGCAGATTGACGAAGGAATCACGTTTCCGGTCGTGGACCTGATTAGACGATCAACCGCCGCCTACAATTCAAGAGCCAGTTTCCCTGTGATTCTGGTTGGAGCCAGGCGCCTTGACGCCAGCAAGGTAGCGATTCAAACATCCTATGTATGTTTATCGTTGTAGTTTTAAATGTATTGAACGTATCTCGGGGCAAAATTTTAACTTCCGCCGCGCCCCCGGGAAACGGGATCCGGATCCGCCATTGTCGCCAACAGTGGTATCAGAGCTCAGGCTCGGATCCTTCTATGAAATTACTGCCTGAATTGCATAGATCTCGATTTTTGAAATAAAAAAAAACTAAAAATTTTGGAAGAGGCCGCCGGCGCCGCCGCATGCGGCGACGCCATCGCGAGCAGCGCGCGCCACCGCGTGATGGCCAGTACGCATTGTCGTGTGCTGGCCGGCCACTGTGCGCTAATGTAGCGCACGGTGGGGAGCTGGTTGCGCCATGCATGGTGCAGCCATGCCGCGCATGTCGCGGCAGACGTGAGGGCCTGCGGCCCGCACCCCCCGGTTGTGGGGGGG